>MUZH01003228.1:0-10670 GCA_003012965.1 Juglanconis oblonga
CCCCCACACCCAGTCACTAACTAACCACCACCGTCATCTCCCGCAGGACCCCTCCGACCCCGTCTCTTACCTCTGCGCTTGGCTCGCCCTCGTCCCGCAGGCCCTCTGCATCGTCTACGTGACCCTGATCTGGTCCTCCCGCGAGGCCGAGGTCGTCCTCATGTTCGCGGGCCAGCTGGCCTGCGAGGCCGTCAACTTCGCCCTCAAGCGCCTCATCAAGGAGGAGCGGCCCCTGCGCATCCACAAGACGGGCAAGGGCTACGGCATGCCGAGCAGCCACGCGCAGTTCGTCACCTTCTGGGCCGTCGCCATGACCCTGTTCCTGCTGGTGCGGCACACGCCGAGCTGGACCGATCACGGGTACGGGCCGAGAGGAGGAGCTGGAGGAGGAGCTGGAGGAGGAGCTGGAGCAGGAGCCGGACGACGACAACCGCTGCAGCAGAACGGCGACCGCGACGGCGCGCGCCTGGCGAGGAAGCAGGCGAGGACCACCAGCTGGGGCCAGGACTGGGTCATGGTCGAGACGTACGCGCATCGTCCATGGTCGTACGCGGAGCGTGCCGTGGCGAGCGTGTTCGTGCTGGCGGTGGCGGTGGCGGTGGCGTGGAGCAGGATCTACCTGGGGTACCACACCGTGAACCAGGTCTTGGTCGGCTCATTGGCGGGTACGCTGTCGGCGGTGGCATGGTACGGCGTGACGCATGTCATCAGGGAGACGGGTCTTCTAGGTTGGGCATTGGAGTCGCCGCCCGCGCGGGGTTTGCGGCTCAGGGACCTGGTCGTGAGCGAGGATTTGTCTCAGGCCGGCTGGGAGAAGTGGGAGGACAGGAAGGTGGCTACTGCGCAGTCAACTTCTAGGAAGAAGAAGTGAGGGTGGCCCTGGAGGGGTTCTTTTGCGTACATGTTTACTCAGGTACAGGTCACTTCAGAGTAAACTACGCAAGACTATAACATACTTGTCATTGCGAGCATAGGCAATCAGGAAAACCTTCATAGAGTATTCAAACAGTGTTTGATTTGAATTCCGGGTCATATCCCGAGCCCGGTTGTCTCATACCAAACGCGACCAGAGCTACCTAGGTGTGTGACCAGCTGATCCCAACCAGCCCTCTCAGAGCTGCAGCGGTTTGCCCGTGAATGAATGGATGTCGTTGACGCCACTATATGCAATAAAGCCCCCCGGGATATATCCTCTCGTGAGAAAAGAAGTCTGTCTCTCTCCCTTTGATATCGAAAGCGAAACGAAGTGAAGAAAAGAAAGAAGAAAATAAATCGTACGTTCCAGTGTTGGTACATCCGGCCCCCTTCCCCAAGTTTGAAAAATTATCCGCAACGCCGATGCTCATGTCGAGGTATTTTTCTCGTCAAACCAGGTGACTTTTGAACAGCCTCTTTGTCTATCGGCGATCCGTCCGTCCAGACCCTTTTTTGTCCGGCCTCCCTCTTCCCTCCCTTTCCTGTTTTCGTTTCATCATCACGTGCAACGATTCTTACATGAACCCAGTCCAAGGCCACCGGGGGACGGGTGTACTGCGAAACCAGTCCGTCTTGTTTAGGTTTTATAGCGACAAAAGACAAGATCCTGTCTGCCTTCGATGAGGTATTAGGAAGACTTAGATCCAGTCGGCCTTCGTTGTGGGTAAAGGCGTAGTCGCCGCGCTGCCACCTGGTCGTGGAGGTGCGTGGATAGCAGTCCGGGGGTCAATGGGACCGCGAGCAGTCAGACTGTTGAAACCGACCCCCATGGGGCTGGGCAGCTTCCTCACGGACCTGTTTGAGGTGGTCCTGCGAAGCTCCGTTGGGGGGTGGTAGACGGCCGGGCTAAGGGTAATCAACTGGCCCTCCTGCTCGTCGTCTGCCGCGGCCTGCGCCGCCGGCTCCGCACCAGCAGCGTTCGTGTTCAACGCCGGCACAACAGTCGATCTTGGTACGGGTGGAAGCGTCTTCATCCTGGCGTCCTTGGGGGATGGGTTGCTCGGCGAACTGGCCAGAATGATGTCCGTGCCCGAATGATCAGAATCGTAGTCTGACTCGGACCTGCTCTCAACCTCGGACAATGGCGATGGTTCGAAAGTACGCACAGTACGGGCTTCGGGCACCTCGGGAATGTCAGGCACGTCGGTGTCAGTGCTCTTGCGCGAGATGAAGTCATCGACATTGGAAAGGCGAATGCCGATCTGAACAGTGGCGGTCGATGTTATTGACGAGTCCCTCTTGTGTCCTCTGCCCATCCAAGGCTTGACAATTGGAGGAGGCTTCCACGTATCTCGGACAGGTTTCGACACCATGGGCGAATATGTCGTCGCCGGCAGGACTGCAGCTGGGGCGGTAGAGTCTCGGGGGAATATCGAGTACGACTGTTTCCGGATTTGCGACGGTGATGTTTCAGAGGGCGGTTGAGTCGGCTCAGGATATGTTGGGCCGGAGGGTATGGATATTTTCGGGGAGAATGGGCCGCGTGCAGTTCCGTAGCTCATAGGAGAACCGAGAACTCGTCCCTCCTCCGCATCGGCGCCGTGCAGCAGCGTTGCGTGGCTTTCAGATCGGGGTCGGCTGTTCGAGCGATTGACAGGCTGAAGTGAGTGGTTCGAGCCACGGTAGTCGTCCCGTCGATCACGTGGGTCGTACATGTCTTGCTTGCGCTCGTATTCTCCAAAGCTGTGGCCGATCGTAGAGTTGTTTTGTGATCGAAGGAACAGGTGAAGACCGGCAACCATGAGACCATTGACATTGGAAACGACAGCTGCGGCCATGGAGAGGTTCAGGGTACCATAAATGACCTTCTCCTGATCCAAGAAGGTGAGACTGAAGAAAAAAGGAACGATGAAAGCCTAATCAAGTCAGCCATCAAATCTGTGACATTGTTCCTCAAGCACTCACATTCGAAATGAAGCCAAGCACCAAGTAGTAGATCATCCTTGACGCTGCCATCCTCTCCGTAGGGCTCACCATGTGACTCCTATTCAACTTGAAGACGAGCGTGCCGATGACGATCAGTGTCGTGGCTGTCACGGCGACAAAGACACCAAAGCACCCGGGTGCGTACACTCTGACGAACCAGAAGAGGGACGCGAAACAGAAGTCCGGAGCTCGGTTGACGGCGGCCACAATGAGAGCCACCAGGCACATAGTGCAAATGATCCCGAGACATATGCAGACATTCCATCTCTGTCGCGGTGCGAAATGTGAGCGAACGCCTCGGAAAGCCGCTTCGATCCCAAAAACCAAATGAGTAAAAGGAGCAATGAAAAGAGCTAGGCTTCTCGTTAGCCATCTTCACCACTACATGTCTTCGAAAGTCGAAATAGACTCACCTGGCAACATGAATATTGCCACTAGAGTGCAACCCCTGCTCAACAGGGCCTGTAAGCCAATCGACTGAGCAGCAGCAAAGGTAATGCTCTGAACCGTTATGCCCAGGGACAAAACGAGAGGGAAGATCTCAACGGTGTGGATGAAGAACAACCCGGAAGGTCTGCTTTGTGTCAGTTCTGGGGCCGACTTCGACTCATACTGCAAGACTAACGGGTCGGAGGCCCTCCGCTGCATCCTCTTGGTGTATGTACGGCAGCCATGTATTATGCCCACAGCCGTAACGAAAGCCGCCAACGCGTTGAACGACGCCAGTATGATCGTGGAGGTCCTGACGGATTTGGAGGTAGCGAATCTGAGGGCGTTGGAGATAGCCGCCGTGGCATCCGTGGTATTCGATGTCGTGGCTGCCTGAGAGTAAATTGATCCTCCATCCGCCGTGACTCCACCGGGTGAAGCGAGCGTCGTATCTCCCGCAATCGAATCCATGATGCCGTCGTCGAGCTCTCGGAGACTCGATGTCTGGTCTTACCTCGAAGAAGCGGGTGATGGCGACGGCCGCGCGAGTCTCCCCGGAGTTTCGTTAGGTCGTCGACATTGGTGTGAAGGATTGCAGACGTACTGGTACGTATACGGAGTAAAGAGAGACTGACGACAGAGAAACCCTCATGGCATGTCGATCGAAGAGAAGAGGAGAATGTGCAAGAGGTATTGGGACGATAATGAAAGTGGATAACCACCCAGGGGTCGATTTTCCCGCACTTGCAGGGCCCAACCACGGACGAGTCGAAACAGACCCTGACCTGTTCTGGCAAATGGGCTTTGGGTAGGCAGGGAGAAACGAGGTTCTCGAGTGGGCTCGAGGGGCAGACTAGGTTTTGGGGGCCCCGAGCGTGCAATCCAGAGATCGCATGGTCAGTCCGTAAAAAGAATGATCGCGCACAGGGTCGACGTTGGGCAAAGTTCGGTAGACGTGCGGGATCCCCCCGTACCTGACGAGGCTATCCCAGCGCAGACAAGCGCAGAACAGTCGTGCGGTCACTTGCTGCTGCTTGCCACGCTTTGCGTGCGCGATTCGAGGAGGCAAACCAGGCTGCCAGGGGTTCGAGATATCGGAACGGCTTGGGAGCGGCAGACTGCTGATTGGACATATGGCAAGACGGCACATACAGGGGGTCTCATCGGACACGGGTGTCCCAAGACCTTGCAGGTTCGAGAGCCCACTCCAAGCTTCCCAGCTACTTTGTAGCTCGGAGTTAGCACCCGTAAATCGTAAGCTAAGAGACGGTACAAGAGTCGTCATCATCAACGGGAAGAAGGCCGACGCGCAAGTGGCCTTAGCAAGACGTTCCGGGGCCTCGTCTGACCAACTTTGACGAATTGCAACGTGGCTGTGGTCTCTTGCCTCCTGCTCCTGCCGACTTGTGGGATAGCCTCGTCGGATAGTCTGTTTGCGGGACCAGACTCCACGGAGGGTTGCCACACTGGGACTGGTCGTGTGCACCACCAAAGAGGATGCTGTGCCGGTGGGCAGGATGACAGGATGGACAGAGTCGTAGCACGTTGGAAACGTGTGGCAGCATTGAAGATAGTTGGAGATGAGGCAGTCTTGATACACGCCTGGGTTTCGCAGTTGGCTTGCATCCCTGTCAGAATTCTTGGGACGACTGCTCGCGACTCTGTCATGTCGTTGAATTTAGGTGTGCGGCTCAGCACGCTAGTCCTATCGTGGCTTAGAGGGTCGCACTCCCTCTGGGGGCCCCCTAGTCGGAACGACAGTGTGCCGGTGGTCGCCAACACGTCCAACGTCAGAGCTTGTCACCCGCAAGACTCCTACTCCTGCTCCACACTTCCTACTCCACCTCCGCCTCCTCACAGCCTTCACCCCACGATGCGACCCACGCTCAGCGGATTATCGGCCACAGAACACCAAGAGCATGCGCTAACACAAGCGAGACTCATGGGCCTCGCGTGGGAAATTCTCCGATCAGCTGCAAACGACGTCTCCACCAGGGGCAGAACTACGACATGTTGGCTCTGCTTCCGAGTCACAGCATGGTCGAAGGGGTTCGAACCAAGATTCTGGAAGATGGCCATGCCTTGCCAAGTTCCCAGGTGGCGGCTTTGCCCTCGGTCTCGTCGACTTCGTCTCGAGTGACGAGTGAGGTGAGGAGGGGTTAGCACAGTACTCCGCACCACAATACTGCCTTGCTCCAGTGTGATGCCTGCGAATAGTACAGCCCTATGCCAGGTACACTATTGTCCGCCATGCTCAATCTCGAGAATATCCCGCCGAGATTCGTCGCCATATCCTTGCAATCGGCGGACAAGGTTCGCCCTCCTCGACGAACTCCTGCGTCAAAGCACCCCTTGTTTGAAGACGCCGCATGGGTCACCGCAGAGCAGTGACACGGCGTGCTCGGTACGAGATCGCTTCCACTTCAGTGCTGGCCAGCCTGGCCAGCCTGGCAAAGAGGAATCGACCGCCTCGCAGAAGCCAACGTGACGCAATTTAAATCCTCGTCAAAATCCATCTCTCTGTGGGCTCTGTCACCAAGTGGCCATCTCCAGCGGGCTCGGTAACGTCACCACCCGGAGAGAAATAAGGATGGAATCTTAGCTTCCGGTGGCTGTGGTAGCTAAAATGCCCGATCAACCTCTCCGACTGGCCGAACGAGACCCACGGCCCACAGCTGACAAGACCAATACCTCGTCAGTGGAGAACCCGCGGCCATGCAGCCCAGGAAGCCAAGTGACCTGATCGTTGTGGAGTCTCTGGACACATGGAACATTGTGTCCAACAACATCATGCCCAGTAGCGCACCCACAATCCGAGGAAAGAAGCCCGTCCCACTGGTCGCTGGCGACGACTTCATGTTTCTTGCCCATGCCCGTCCAGCCCCTGGAATGATTCAGCGAGTCACCCATCGTGGCGGTGGCGCCGTCATCCGATTTCGCGAGACACACATGGATGCAGTATCGCAACGCTGTCATCGATGTAACTACCCCGGCATTGCGTGGCAACTGCTGGTATACTTTTTGCGGGCATTTATGCACGCCCCCTGGTAACGTCCTGTCTACACCGTATGGTACCCAAACCTTTGGGCATACTAGCAGAGTCCCTCGTCCGCATGGCATCCGGGAAACTTTTCCGGGGAGCTCCAGGCCTTGTCTTAGCCTCTCTTTTCCCACGGGAATCAGGTGCTAGGATACTTCGTAGGCCACCTTTCATTTATTCCAGACACATCCAATTGCACTAACTCTCCGCCAGCACTAGCAGATTTCTAGATTCCCAAGATGGCTTCGCTTCCCATCGGCGAGCCGAGGGCGAAAGGACAAGGGCCCCCATCGGCCCGGCCGACGCATGTGATGATGTGGCGCCTAGTCTTGGTTCTCTTGTCCTCCGAATGCAAACAACGAAGTGCTCGTGGAGGAGTGGGCACAAGAAGAGAGGGAGAGCGCGCATGAGTGATCTATCAATCTGAAGATCACCTCATCCGATCATGAGCAGCGCACAAATAAGACGTTGATATGCCTCCAGGGTCTCTTGCTGTCCCTACAGGGTCCTTACGAGTGCCCGACTTTCTGTGTAACCAAGCTGACTCGAAATATAGTATGCTATTCTCTTCGTCTCCCAGACACACGCCGAAGTCTATCCAGAGGCCGAAGAACGTGACGTGGTGATCCCAATCCTTTCATCTCAACTCTCCGTCGCCCATAAACTTCCACGCCCCGTGCCAAGCACAGCTCGACCGCAGGCAGTCCGCCGATCCATCCGTGCATAGCACGCAAGGGTGTTCATCTCAAAAATCAGCTGGTAGATGGACGATTCACGAGGGTGACGAAGCGCATCACGCTGATCCCGCTGTGATGCCATGATTTGCCGCGCTTGTGAGATCTACCAACTTTTTCGCCTTTCGAGCGGCCCTCAATATCAGGGCGGGTGATCGCACGTGCCTTTTACGTAGTCGGCCGCATTAATCCGGGGTCTGCTCTCTTGGCTCGCCGCCCAGTGCAGGAAGATCTTGTAGAGGCGCAGGCAACCTGCTCCCCTAGACTCCTGGCCCAGTATAAGTTTCCAGTAGATTAATTTGGTCGAATAAGCTTAAGCTTAGGGTATTCCACAGCCAGCTTCTGCTCTGGCCCTGAGTTGGCAGAGTTCCTGCTCTTTATTGATGCGGCGACGCTTGTGCAGGTGCATGTCACACAGAGCACTTGTCCGTGTTTCGTTTCACATTCCCTTCCCCAGAGCCTATAGAATACCACCATGGCCCTCCAAGTCGGAGCAGCCTCGAACTTAAAAAAATAAAAAAATAAAAAAACCCCGTCCACGCTATGTTTTGAAAAATTGCCTTGCAGTTTACACGAGCTCTCCGCCCCTTGGATAAGACTCGTGTCAGCGCACATGGAGTGACTGCCGGTGTCGAGTAGATTGATGTGTGATCGAGTACGACGGTGGGAGAAAGCCAAGTCTACTTTTTTCCTCCTCCGTCAAATACCCGTCCCGTTCTCGAACGGCCCCGGCGCCTGATGCGGTACGATGCGGAGCTTAAAAAATATCCCGAAACATATGCAGGAACGTTGAAGTTTGCCATGTCTTCCTCTTATCACGGCCTGCCGAGAGACCGGGAAGTTTAAATGAGAGAGAGCTTGGTACTGAGTGTGTGTACGCGTATCGCGTACGAGTATGTAACTAGGTTGTCGCGCTTCTGTGGTGTGATGAAGTAAAAAAAAAGAAAAAAAGAAAAAGAATCGCATGGCGAGACAGACGCAGACGCGCGACGATCTCACATGGCAAAACCGCAAAAGGAAATGAGGGAGTCGCGTTCTCGGACCAAGCAAACTTGGACGCGCTGAGCGCAAGGCCGAAAGCCGGGTTTTCAAGCCTGACCAACTCGATCGTAACACGTCCAAGCCGCGACATGTGGCACCCGAACGTGAAGCTGCGTTCAAACCGCCAAGCCCTCGCTACCTAGCTACCCACGAGAGCCGGTAGCAGGCGAAGAGCACGGAACCAGAAGAGAATGTCCATGGGTTGAGTTCTCGAGATAGCGGCCTTCCTCTCTGAGGCAGTCGTCGTGAGGACTTCCCGAGCCAGGATCACTCCAGAAAGCCTGCAAGCGTAGAGCGTATCTGCCTGTGGCAGGACAAACACAGGGGACGCAAAGTCGGCTGTATTGCGAGTCCTGGCGAGTCCCGGCGAGTCCCATCTTCCTGGAGTGCGTCGGAGCGCGACACCGACGGACCGCTTCGGCTGCAGCGCCCGCCGCACGATTACAGCCTGTCGGAATATCTCCAGCAGGCCTACTGAAGCGGTATCCTCTGTCCCGGGTACCGCTACCAGACCGTAGGTTTCAAGGTGCAGGACAGGAGGGCCTTCCCGCTCCTATGCAACCGCATGAGACAAAGGAGCAGTTGGATCGGAGACACCGAGGGAACGAGTGTGAGCCCAATGACAGAACCGTGGCGAGTAGAGTGCTTGGTTCAAAAAAGTCTGGCATGGTTGGCCACCAGAGATGACCTGAATGATGACAACCACGGCGATGTGGCCGCTGGCACTTGCAGGTCAACATTCTGAGGTCGACATCCGTTGCAACCTGATCTGATTCCCGCTCGCCTCGTACACTCTCGGAAGCCTGCCTCAGACCCATAATCCAGTGTCCTCTTGCCGTAGACACGTTCATTCGTGAAGAACGAATGAAGACACGGCGGCGTTGTCCATGTTCTTTCCATACCGTTATTGTACCGAGCCGCAAGCCCAGAGCCCGACGCCCAATTCCGGCGGCAGCAATTTTCATGGTTGCAGATACATGCAAGCGAACTCGCGAGCTCCAAGAGCCATGAGAGTCCCTGCTTGGTGCGAGGCGAGCAAGCACTCGAGAGTTTTGTCCGCCAGGGCGATCGCAGAGACCAAAACCGCTCCTAGGAGGTAGTGGTACTCGCCGTTAAGCATCCCCCCCCCCAAGACACTAGCGAAAGGCTGGTAGAACGAAGATTGTTGGCATTGTCGTAAGCACGTTCATATTGATGATCAAATACCATGCCTCTATCCCAGTCATTTCAAAATCACAAATGCCTCATGATACCTTTTTGGTCCCCAACTCCGAAAAGGGGGGAAAAGGAAAGAATCGCCCCCCCCACCCCAGTAAAAAGATCGTTCTGCACGTTCAAGTCCATGGTCCATCGATTCCCTGAATCTGACCATCCTGCTTTTGTTTCGCGCGCACATGAGTGCTCATCGGGACATATCAGCCAACAGGCAGCGCCAACAAAAGATGCCTCATTTGAACGCTCGAGCAGACTTCAGTCGCTCAGTTGAGAGACTCTTCGCAGCAGACTCCACGTCCCATAGCAGATGATCCCACAGAAGCTTATTCCACGGGGAGATGACATGTAGCCGGTAGAGAAGCCGAGTTGGGGGAGCAATCAGTGTGGCATCTCTTGTCCCCGGTGCCTGGCCAACAATGCCACTTCAACAACCAAGTCATTTCGACTTCTTCGACTCCTTGACAGGCGGCTGGGCGCTCTGCGCCTGGAAAGCAGCCGAAAAGGCATTCCAGCTGATGTAGATGGCGTATGCGGGGATGAAGACCCAAAGCATGTTGAAGAACACCAGGTATACCCAGAGATACATGAAGTTGCTCGTGTCCAGGTACTGGTTTCCCGTCAGCCACTCGGGGCAGAATGTCATGAAACCTAGTACCAGTCAGCGAGAAGTCCCGCTCGGGGGGGGGGGTACCCGGATATCCAACTCCCAACCTACCTCCGTACAGCTCGGCCGTGGCAATGATCACCATCAAGATGTTCGCCCGAGGGTTCTTCTTCGTGATGTCGTAGCAGACAAAGCATGCCAACGGAGCCACGACGAGGACCGTCAGGAGCTCGAGGCTGATAACGCCCTGCAAGATTCCAACCGTCAGCATTTCCTCATCCCTTCACATCCCACCCAAGCCCGTCAGTATAATTTTAAAGACGCACGGTGTCTGCCCCTGCCCATCTCTTATCCGCCCGCGCATACACCATCCACAACTGGGCAAAAGGGTTGCTCCCACCGGCCTGGGAGCCCCAGATCCGGTCGTCATGGCCGAGGTATCCGCGCTGCGTCGGGTAGGCGGACTGGGCCTCGCGGGCGCTGATGTCGTCGAGGGATTTCCAGGAGAAGAGGCACTATCGTTGGAAGTCAAATGGTCAGCATGACAAACCCCAAACATCATAACTATACTAGTGGTGGACAGGGGAGAGACAGACGTGGTACAGGAAGCTCCCTTCGAGGAAGAAGTGGATACCCGCGTCGAAGAGATGCCAGATGAAGAGGAAGCGGTAACTGCCCGGTGTCGATGGAGCCAGGACCTTTTGAG
>MUZH01003229.1:0-10677 GCA_003012965.1 Juglanconis oblonga
GGCGCACCCTGACAGCAGGGGTGAGCGTCCTCGGAATGTGGGGGGCCCACTCCCCCTCCTCCAATGCGCAAAATTTCCCGTGCGCGCGCGCCACACATTGATCCGTCCTCCTCCTCCATGCCCACAGGTCACAACCACACAGCTCGGGCCGGCGCATCGGGCCGACCATCAGGAGCGACGGCTCTCACGGAGTACCGAGCTGTCCTTCCCCCGCGCCCGCGAACCTCGCGCAATGTCTTTTCTGTTCAGTCTGCTGCCGCCCGGTAGGCTCCACCGTCACCACGTTGTGGTTCAGGCGGGCAGGGTGGTGGACGCTCACGTGCGGCGGTCAACGTTGACGGCGGCGGCTGCTGCTGCCCCTGTTGCCGCTGGCCTTTTCCAACCTCCAACTTCGGCTGGAACTCAGCGGCGGTCCCATCACAAGCAGAAACTCGCTGCGGCTCCGAAAAGGACGGGGAAGTCCCTCCACCTGCGTCGGCTGACGTTCAAGATGCAGCGGCCGAAGGCGACGGCTACGGCCGCCGGGGCGGCCCCGAGGTTCTCGGATGTCACGGCGGAGATGACGGTGTCCAGCTTTGCGAGGTTCAGAGACGCGACCGTCCGTCTCGCCACGTCTCCGCTGCGGGTCCTGGGCAAGCCAGTGAATTGGCGCAGCTCAATCCTCCTCGTGGATCTGTACAACTTCCTCGCTGCGCGTAGGTGGTGGAAACGGCTCAAAGATGGCCTCAAAGGCCCCGAGAGCGCCCTCCAGGAGCTGGCGCGACTCACTGTCCTCAAGAGATGCCATGTGCTTGCCATGGTGGAGGGTAAGGACCGCGATATAGAGGCACCAGACGGCATTCAGCTTATACGTGCCGAGCCCCTTCGGAGGAAGGACGTCGGTGACGATGCCATTGTTGCCTATGTCGAAAAGGCGCTTGTCCACGGCATCGAGGCCTCTCGGCTCGTGCTCATCACCGGAGATAGGGGCCTGATCAGGCGTATGCCGCATGGAGTGCAATGGAGGACGTGTCATTGGCTATGGGTAGAGATTAGAGCTCTTGGCGAGGCTGAGCCAAGTCGCGACTCGGTCGTTGTTCCCGCCACGGATGAGGCAGACGAGGCTACGACGATGGAGACGAACCCAGTGGGCAGCAGGAGTTGGTGGCAGGCCGGTTGGTCCTATCTGGGGTCGCTTCCCACGCTGTTGCGGTCGCCGCACGGGTCGAAGGAAAGGCAAGGCCGCGAAGTATTGGGCAGGACAAGAGTCCTCGAACAAAGTTGACGCAGCTACCATCAAACTACAGTGAACCGTCAGCCTGGGCTGCGAACAAGCTTCTGGCCATCGCTTGCCTCTCCGTTGTGTCAGGTTCGGCGCCATTTTTCATCGGTAACTTCCAAGCACTAAGTCCATCAATGCCGCACAAAACATTGTCTTTGAGGGCATACCATGTCACGGCCTTTCTCTGATATCAGTGGTCAATAACTTGAAGAGAATGCTTCTTTGCACTGCAACTCAGAATTCACCGATAACCACTCGGAGGACTTTGATCCGGAAAGTCATGGACGCTAGTATTTCCAATTGCAGGTTTACCTGCCATTGGAGTGAATTGACTACAGAGCGGTTTCCAAATGACACCAACCTCCCTTACTTTGCAGCTGGACTGGTTTCCCCGGTCAGTCTCCGTTCCAAGACCCCGTCACAAGAGAATGTTATTTTCATGGAGGTGTTGCGTTTGCACAGGTATGGAAAGCACCTTGATCGAGAACACCGCGCCGATGCCCACATCTGGCGCATGTGTATCTTCTCACCACCATCTTCTTTTAATCAGCAACTACCTAGGTACGGATTTTCAGAATGATCCTTTCCTCCAACATTCGCAAGGATATCGTCGGCTGAGATCTCCATAGAACGGGACGAGTAAGAGAGAATGGCATTCCATCGTTGACTGTCACGCGGACGAACGTCGGTTTCAATGTCATGGTCTAGAAGTCTTTGAGGACGACTGGATCTGAAAGAATTTGCTAGAGGAGCCAAAACGTGGTGGGAATGGTGTTGCTAAGTAGCGCAAAAGATCCACTGATCTCGGTCCTCGCGATGTCATTGAGAGGAATATGGTTCTGGGCATTGTATTCATATCGACTCCGGACAGGAGCGGCTCCCTGGGTATGGCCGCCGTCTTGAAAGCAGGCCTCGAACTTCTCGACCATGAATTCTCCAGCCTTGAGGCTCTTTTTCGCTGTGATAGCCGGAAGGAGATTGAAGAGTATAAGCGTGGTGATTCTCGGCTCGTATGCACTGTAAGTACGATGAGCATGCACTTTTCGGTATTTCATGACAACGAAAGACAGACACTTACTACCAAGCGGCTTCCATGGCCGAGTTCTTTATATAGATTCTGAGGTCAGTACACTGCATCCGTAGTGGCCAGCAAGACTGCATGCTAGATCCACTGGTATATGTTGATAGTGTGTCGCGCAAAAGCAGCTGCTTGTGCGGTGCACAATACCCTGTCACATAGTGCTTGGACACTGTCGCCTCAACATGTCGATAGACGCAGCGACAGCTTGGACTGACGCCCGATTTATGGCATCGAGGACGGGCGCTGGGTTCACAGCAGGATGAAATGCCTTGTCAAAGCTCATCAAGTAGCCATGGTCCTCCGTCATATCCACCGCCAATATGTCATTTGCTGTCTTGCTTCCTCCCATGACATGCTTAAAAGCACGGGAGGCAAGGAGAGTGTAGAACACGGTACGGAACTGCCTCTGGACAACGGAGATTAGGGCTGTGGAATCCACAACGTAGATACGCGCCACGGCATGCGTAGGGTTTATTAGGAAGGTCATAATGGTCTCTAAACATGAAGTCAATATCAGTTGCCACGGCGAGCGCATCTTGGGTGAGTCTCAACAACGCCTGTAATAGGGCAAACAGGCTGCCAGCACCTAGTCACCTAATGAACAGAATATGCAAAAGCGGATTCGCCAGTGCGTGCACTGGTTATAGACCTATGTAGTATGTATATTTTTCCACACACCTAAGGTAGGTACTTGTGCTGGGGAGGCGTCCTACCTCTAGCGCCCTACCTAGCGCGCCCGACCTAGCTCGCCCTACCTAGCTCTAATGCTGTATCACGTCAACAGGTTTTGATTAGGCCAGGCTACCTATCTGACTGTGTGATCAGCCCGTCAGCAGCCACATATGCAATTCGCCCTTGGAGAGCAACAGTGCCTCTTTTCACTCTTGTTGCAAGTGCATTCTGATACTCGAACCATGCAATGAGTTGCAACTGTTGGCGTCAAGCGAGGACAGGTAAACAGGCTTGTTGTTTCGAGGCTGAGCTGACTGCAGATGCATGGATATATTGGCGGCCAGCTGCCTGGCCAGCCATAGGTATATTCCCCCTCTCCGTACGCAAGACACTATTTCCACAGCCTCAATACAACCCCGAAGAGTCCCACCACACCGCGTTTGCATTTGGGTGTGGTGCAGATGTTCATCTGGCTTCGGCTGTTGCCCCAAAAATACCATAGCTTGGCTCAGCGGCTATTTATGATTGACACAGTTTTGCTCCCTTACTGTTAACGGCACTGTATGATCTTGGGTGCTAGGCTTTCGAGCATTCTCCGCTGTATGAAGGAAACTGTCACAGCTTTTATAGCTATATTAACAGCTTAAACAACAACAATCACTTCCAGTATGATTGACACAAATTAAATTCTAGTTTCGGAAACACCTAGCCAGCCGCAGTTTTGCAGAAACGCATCGTATATCTGCAGTACCAGGGCTCAGGGTCAACCCATTTGCCACATATTAATCCCTCATCTGCAGCTCGGCTGATCCCAACATATAGTGGATTAACAGAGCTCCATTACATGCATCCAACTCCAAGTGTGGAGAATCTGTAAAAGCGAATTCGCCAGTGCGTGCACTGGTTACATACCTATATAGTACGTATATTTTTCCCCACACCAAGGTATCTTCTGCAAACATTCTTCAGCTGCCTTACATTATTCAAGACTTTACCCTTATATGGTACATACCGGGGATTACTATGCAAATTGCACTACAAAGGCAAGATTCATACTATCCTAGGCTTTCGAGCATCCTCCATTGTATGAAGAAAACTGTTACAGCTTTTATAGGTAGCTATGTTATTAACAGCTTAAAAACAACAACCACTTATACTATTCTAGCGCTCCGGCCATATTGTTTTATTTGCTGCTTTATGATTGTTATTATTATTACTATTATTATATATATACTCTTCTACTTGCTTCTAAGATTCCTATCTAGTCTTCTTAGCTTTACGCCTATTGCTCTTCAGCTGCTAATATATATGCTTACCTCTGAGTCGCCTAGTTTCTAGTAATTACGACTGCAAGAGACCTCTTAAACTAATCTGCCAATGCAAACTCTTTGATAACACAGATTTAGTAGTATAGTTATTGCAATTCAGCTGGACTCTTCTTATATCTTTCCCAAAAATAATCATAGAAAAACGAAATTCATCTCTGTTTGCCGCACTAAAATGGTCTGATGGTGAGGTTCTAAGATCTACTTGTTTCTATAAGATCACATTGACTCTCCGGCTCGTCCTGATCCCTCATTGTCGCTTGGCCCCTTCAACCCGGACACGGCCAAATCAGGAATGTCTTTGGTGCCTACCACTTCAACGCTCTCCGACTCTGACTGGGACTTCTCCTCGCGCCCCGAAAGACCACGAAGGACCAGCAAGATCTGCCTCCAACCATCTATGATCGGATAGAAGCCGGCGACCAGCATCGTACCCCAGACCCAGATGATAGAAACCACGACCCAGGCCACGAAGAACTTGTTGCTGAATAAATACTTAGCCGCGTACATGGGCAGAGGCCTTGGAGCGTCTCGTTAGCATTCAAGAGTCCATTGAAGTCGTCAGCGGAACAACGCATCAAGAGAAGACATCACGTACCACAGAACCCAATGCCCAAAGAACGTAGCCAGCGCCCACGCACTCGCGATCCCACCCCAGCGCCTCAGGCTCGCCTTATCGCTCACGTACGCCGACGCGGCGATCTCCGCATCGTGCGTGACCTGCAGCGCACCCGCACGGTTCCTCTCGGCGCCGTCCCGAGCCTGGTCGTCAAAGAGAAGCTTCTCCTTGCGGAACTCGGCCCAGTCGTAGTTAGCCGGCCGCACGAGGGAGATGGCCACCGAGTACACGGCGGGACTCAGGGCCGAGGCGACGGTGCCGTAGACGCAGGGAAGCGTCTGCCCCGTGGCCGCGATGGTGATGCCGCCGTACAGCGACCTGGCGCTGCCCAGCCACACCGCGAGGCCGGTGACGAGGCCCAGCACGGGCGAGACGATGGCCGCGATCCGGGACTGCTTCTTCCAGAGGATGGTGAAGGTCGTGGGGAAGATGCCGGGGCAGGTCAGCACGCCGAGCATGTACAGCGTCCAGCCGAGGTCGACGCTGCCGTAGTACAGGGCGGTGGAGAAGGCGGCGCTGAACAGACCGAAGATCACCACGCCGATGTGGGACCAGTGGATCACATCGCGGTCCGTCGCGTTGCGGTTGAAGTACTGCCGGTAGATGTCGAAGGTGATGATGCTCGACACGGCAATCACCTGCGCGGAGATGGTCGAGGTGACGGCCATGAATGTGATCAGCAGCACGGCCGCTGCGCCGCCTTTGCCTGCGATGGCTATGGCGGCATACGGTAGCACCAGGCCGTTGGATACTTCGGTCACAGACTATCGAGAATCGGGGAGTCAGTTCTCAATCTTTCACGGAAAAGCTTGATTTGACAGGAGGCTGATTCGCGGGCTCTTCCCCTCGGCCTGGGGTCCGGCTCAAAAGTAGAGAACAAAAAATAAGTGGCTTTTAATCATGACACTCCATTCAAGGTGAAGGGCAACAAGAACTCCAGGCCCGAACAGGATATAACAGTATGTGGCGAATGATAGAAGTATGATATACAAGGGGAAATCAGAACTCCTAGACTCACCATGCGGTTTGGATAGGTTGGGAAGCGGGGGGCGGGGATGTTTTCAAGTCCCACCGCTGTTAGCGACGTGATAGTGCCCAGACACCAGGGGATGGCAAAGTAAGCGATGCCACCGATTATATAACCAGGTACGACAGCGGAGGGTGAGGCGGAAAAGGCCTTGGTGAAGAAACCTGTGTCCATGATTACAAGGCCGAAGTTGGCCAAGATGTGAATTATGCCAAAGAGAATGGCCTGGGATGCATGTTAAACGATGGATGGATAATGAGGATCTTGTGGAAGGGTGAAGACTTACGTCTTTGCTTGCCATGGTCAAGTAGGAACCGTCATGATTTCCTGCTACGGGATGACTTTGCCCTGCTGAGACAACCAGGTTGAACAACTCGCCGATGGAGGGCACCTCGGGCAGCGTGAAAGTCTTGATGGTGAAAAAGCAGATAATAATGGTGATGATGAAGGTGTGGACGTAGTCTGTCAGGAATGTCGCCTTGATACCACCCACAAAGGTGTACAGCACAACACTGGCTGGTAGCAGGAAGATGGCCGCAACGACGTGCATCCCGGTTCTGATATTCAGGTCAGTCCTGTGTTTCCAGGTTGCCTCGGATGATATGATCTCGAGAAGGTGTGGATTGAGTCCAGATGCGGTGTCTTACAAGGCTGATATTGCAGCGCTCGCCCCAAGCAACATGTTGGCGACCGCGATGATATTGTTGATGAGGCAGAGGCAGATCCAAACCCCATGTGCCGTCAGTCCATATCGGATGCGGACAATTTCGAGGAGAGTGTGGGCTTCGGGGATGCGCATCTTGCATGCGATGCCCAATACCTGACGAGCATCAGAATCACTGTGGTAAGAGATGCGACGACTCCTCGGCAGAGATCTCCTACAGAAAAGAACACAATCATCGGTGAGCATCTGTTGTGACCGGTACATTAGCATGATCTCGACAAGAGGGCTCATGAAAGTCCAGGCTGGATCTATGGTCATACCCAGCCGCGAACCAGAAGGGCCCAGCAATTCCGTAATTGTATCCCACAAGGCTACTCCCAAGCATTGCCGTACTCCAGAGCCAGCTGGATATGACTGCAGAGGCAGTCAGTCCTGTACCAACCCTACGGTTGGCCGTCATGAACATCTCCGTCGTTCTATTGTCTTCCCCTGCGGTTTTGCGGAGAATATGGGTCACTAGGATCATCACGAAGGCTATGAAGAAGCCAATCGCTACCACGACCGCATATCCAGCTGCTTGCGGCAAGGGCGGTTCGATCGAGCTGCCTGCTGCAGCTCGAGGTAGTATCGCTGACATTCTTTCGGTTGAGGACGTCGATGCACTACTATGCAGGACAAAGTAGTGTGCACGACACTGAATCTTGGGTGGGGAGTACAGGTTGTTTTATCCTCACCAGAACAATGGGAACGTATCACGTATTCGAAACTTATAAACTTGGTCTCAGATAAGGCTGCCCACACCCTCAGGAGCTGAGAATATAGCCCCTCCAGCCACCTGCATAGGGGAGGATTGTGCCATAATAAGGTGCATGACCCATCGCTAAAGCCTCAAGTCGGGCCTGCGCTATTTTGTATAATGACAAGATGAGCGATTGTTGTGGTTGGGCTAACGAAAGTATGTGACTTATTAGTGTTCGACCCACCGGGTGGAAAATGCATTGCGAGTGATTAGCCTCGATCACGCCTTGGGATATGCACCTCATAGCTCGATGCAACGATGCCTACTCCCGGTTTTCACGTCGGGGGACCATCACGATCATCGGACACCTACTAAGCTGGAAATGAGCCAAGTGGGGGCGTAACACCCCTAGGAGAACATTATAATACAGAGACGACTTTAGATTTCCCACGTTGGTACATGTTCATTTCCACTCCCGGATCTATCAGAAGCCAGGACCGAGCAAGCTCAAGCGCAGAGTCCCACGACTCGCAATCATCTTGAAAATGGCATCATCCGCCAAGAAGAAGCTCATTATCAATGCCTTTGTCGAGTCTTGCAGCGGCCATCAATCGCCTGGCCTGTGGCGGCACCCTCGGGACCAATCCTGGGACTTCAACAACGTGAAGCACTGGGTCGAACTGGCGCAACTGCTAGAAAGGGGCCATTTTCATGGCATGTTCATAGCTGACGTTCTCGTGAGTACTCAATCTTCCGAAATGATGGATACCTGGAGATTTGACTGTCTGACCGGGCATATCAAGGGAGCATATGACGTCTATAAAGGTCCCCAGAATCCTGACCCAGCCGTAATCTCAGGCGCTCAATGGCCCGTGAACGAGCCTCTCGCTGTTGTCCCGGCCATGGCCGCGGCGACGAAGAATCTCGGGTTCGGCGTCACGGTTGCGACGACCTATGAGCAGCCGTACCATCTTGCTAGGAGGCTGAGTACCGTCGACCATTTGAGTGGAGGTAGACTCGGTTGGAACATTGTGACAGGCTATCTGGACTCCGCGGCCAGAAATCTGGGCCATACCGAGCAGCCGGCTCATGATGAGAGATACGCGATCGCAGAGGAATATATGGAGGTGATGTACAAGCTCTGGTATGCCACCAAAATAGTTTTCCCCCTTTGAATCTCTATAGCCTCTAACCCAAGTCCCAGGCAATCTTCATGGCGCGACGATGCCGTCAAGCTCGACCGAGAGAAGGGGATATACACAGACCCGAAACTTGTCCGTACGATTGACCACGTCGGGAAGCACTACACCGTTCCCGGCCCACACATCTGCCAGCCATCGCCACAGCGGACGCCCCTCATCCTGCAGGCCGGGACGTCGAAAGCAGGCAAGGCCTTCGCGGCTCGCCATGCGGAGGCCATCTTTGTCGCGGGCCATAGCCCGGTCGTTGTCGCGCAGAACATCGCTGATATCCGTGCCATGGCGAAGACTGAGTTCGGCCGCGATGGGACCACCATCAAGTTCCTGGCGATGCTGTGCCCGATCATTGCGGACACCCACGAGCAGGCGGTTGCAAAATATGAGGAGTTCGTTAGCTATGGGTCCGAGGAGGGCGCGCTAGCGTTGTTTGGCGGCTGGACGGGGATCGATCTGGCGAAGTACGGAGACGATGAGGAACTGCGCCATGTTGAGTCCAACGCCATCCGGTCAGCGGTGGAAGCCTGGTCGAAGTCGGTGCCCGGGATTCCCAAATGGACAAAGCACACCGTGGCAAATCACATCAAGGTCGGTGGACTAGGTGCCACTGTGGTTGGTACGGCTGAGGAAGTCGCGGATGAGATGGAAAGATGGGTGAGAGAGTCGGACGTCGACGGGTTCAACTTGTCCTACGCACTCATGCCGGAGACGTTTGTCGACGTGGTTGATCGCCTTCTGCCCGTCCTGCGAGCTCGAGGATTGTTCTGGGACGGATATGCGGTTGACGGTGGGACATATCGGGAGAATGTGTATGGGAAGCAAGGCCTTGCGCGACCACCGCCTGATCATCCGGCAGCTGCGTATCACTGGAAGGCCGGAGAATAACACTCAACACAGGCAGAAGTCGGATAAAATATGAAGAGTCTGCTACGGTAGATGCTCCCATCTTGTTCGAAATGTACTTACTTGTCCCTCTACTCGGTGTCTCTTCCGGGCGATCTTGCGTATCTCGATGATCAGTGTCCACGCTGTGGGGTTGGTAACTGTGGGATGACTGGCTTCTGCCATGGATCTCCTGGGTGTCTCCGGATGAGATAACTTGTATTTACCTCCGGTCATATCGTTTTTTCTTATCCGAGTACTCGGTAATCATGTCAAGCGGTATGGCTGCTCGCTTTAACGTCTGCATGGTCACCCCCAATCCATCAATCATGTGCCTAGAACACAGTTGCTGGCTTGTGGCCCAGAGTCCTGTTAAATTTCTGGGGATTGGGAAGAGACACGACAGATAACTGACGATGGTAAGCGTGGGCGAATATTGTATGATACTGACAACCCTGGAGTGTACCCATCATCAATTCATGATCCTCCAAGGCTTTCTCTCTCCCATATTGGTTTGCTGGTGCCCTCCGTCGCCATGAACTGTTTGCCCCCTTGGCATGTCTCCCAGACCTAGATAGTTTCTCGCATCTGGGATCCCAAAATGGGGCAGCGTCTCATCTGATGTGCCTGAACATCGACGGGTGCCTACAAGGCGTCAAAACGCGATGTAGGTTCTTATCGTTGAGAAACCCGTTGGTCTCTCCTCCTTCAAACGACCCCTTCATCCGTCCTCCCTTGAACAAGCTCTGGCCAACGCCGCCTAGCGCTGAGTATCACTCAGTGTCGCTTTCCGAGATGGGATCTGGATCGTGGTTGCATCGCTGGGCGTTCGGGTCCATAGCATGCTTCACGACAAACGTACCTGACCCCTCTACGATCTCGAGCAGCGAGAACCGCAACGGGCAGTCCGACAGCTTGGACACGCGCTGCTTGCGGAAGGCGGCACCCTCCTCCTGCGCCTGCTCCCGCCTCAGCTGCTCCTCCTCGGCCGACCGGATCCTCTTGGGCCGGCCGGCCAGCCCGCAGCTGATGATCAGCTTGGCGCGCTTCTTCTCCAGCCTGCTGCGGTAGATCTTGACCGTGTACCCGCGCGCCTTGGTCCAGTCGTTGAGCTCCTTCTTGAGGCGCCGGTTGTGGTTCGACCGCTCGCCCGTCTTGGCGCTGGAATACGGCCCGCCGTTTGAGAAGATGGTGCCCTCGGGGGGTGGGCG
>MUZH01003230.1:0-10680 GCA_003012965.1 Juglanconis oblonga
GGGGGACGGGGGGCGGAGTTCTGAGGCTCATCACCTGCAAATATCGCTGCATTTGGCAAGGGTCCATGGAAAGAATTCGCGAGACTAGAGACAGGCAGTCTCCATCTGAAAGGAGGCAATTCCACTTTTTTTGTTCATGGCCGATCGAAACCCGGACAGTGATAGCAGGCCCATGTGATACTACTCGCCCTTCTGCGTCTCTGACCTGGGCAGCTGCTTTTGGACACCATCCTGGGCCAGTCGCCTGTGGGATCATCTTTGGTCTATAAGCACCTACTCTGTGGTCGGTGTCCATTTGTGTGGGGGAGTGTTATTACTCTGCTATTCATCTGCTATTCATCTGCTATATATGTCTGTCATCAGGCACTGGACATACATGATTGGTGCGGCAAACATGTCAATGCTCTAGCGGCATTGGGCCAACAAAAAAAACAAAAAAGCAAAATCTGGTGACTTTAGCCTGAAGTAATGCCACGACGAGGCTGATTGTCGACCTCGCCTGCAGCGCCTGACTGACAAGTGACAAGTGACGCTCGTGCCCCACGTCGGCTGCCATGGACCCTGATATATAGGTACATACATACATACATACCCAAGACTGACATCATTCCTCGCTTCCCAACTTCCTAGCACCACTCTTGACGTTTCAATCGAGTGAGTTGGAAGTTGTTTTCTCTCTCGAACTCTGGGAGATCTGAAAGACTACGGAAAATGAGTGACGGACCGCTATACCTGGGTTTCGACCTCTCGACCCAGCAACTCAAAGGTGAATCAGTTCCTGTCATCCCCACGCAGGTAGAACATCTCTCTCACCATCTCCCACAACGTGACCCGGTGCCCAACACGCTCACTCACTCACTCACTCACTCACCATGTCCCAGCTATCGTAATCCAGTCCGACCTCGCGGTCGTCTCGCAAGCCAAGGTCGACTTCGACGCAGACTTTGGCCCGCAGTATGGCCTGACCAAAGGCGTGCTCGTCAACGACGCCGAGGGCGAGGTCTTCGCGCCCGTCGCCATGTGGCTCGAGGCCCTCGACCTCGTGCTGGCCCGGCTCGTCGACAAGAAGACGCCCCTGCACCGCGTCCGCGGCGTGAGCGGCGCCTGCCAGCAGCACGGGAGCGTGTTCTGGGGCCACGAGGCCGACAAGCTGCTCGGGGCCATGACGGGCGAGGAGGGCAAAGGGGGCCTGAAGGACCAGCTCGAGGGCGCGCTAAGTCACCCCTTCGGGCCCAATTGGCAGGATCATAGCACCCAGAAGCAGTGTGATGAGTTTGACGCTGCGCTGGGCAGCAATGAGAGGCTGGCCGAGGTGACCGGAAGTGCGGCCCATCATGTGAGCATCTCCCTCTCCATCTCCATGCTCACTCCACCAAGCTACCCTTTCTAAGGAGGGAGATTGGGGCCTCACCTCAATACATTATATATACGCGATACTGATATCAACCGCAGCGCTTCACCGGCCCCCAGATCCTCCGGCTGCGCAAGAAGCTACCCGAGATGTACGCCGCCACCTCGCGTATCTCGCTCGTGTCCTCGTGGCTCGCCTCCGTGCTCCTCGGTAGCATCGCGCCGCTCGACATCAGCGACGTGACGGGTATGAACCTCTGGGACATCCGCGCCAACACCTGGTCCACCGACCTGCTCCGCCTCACCGCCGGCTCCGACGCCGCCATCCCCGCCCTGCGCGCCAAGCTCGGCGAGCCGCGCCAGGACGGCGGCGGCAGCATGGGCGCCATCTCCCCTTACTTTGTCCAGCGGTACGGCTTCTCCGGGGACTGCCAGATTGCCCCGTTCACGGGCGACAACCCGGGCACGATCCTCGCGCTGCCCCTGCGCCCGCTCGACGCCATCGTCAGCCTGGGCACGAGCTCCACCTTCCTCATGATCACGCCCACCTACAAGCCCGACCCGGCGTACCACTTCATGAACCACCCGTGCACCAAGGGTCAGTACATGTTCATGTTGTGCTACAAGAACGGCGGGCTGGCGCGCGAGAAGGTCCGCGACGCGCTGCCGCCGCCCGCCGGGGCTGAGGAGAAGGACCCCTGGGCCAACTTCAACAAGGCGGTGCTCGCCACGCCACCGCTCGACGTCCGCGACGCGGCGACGGACCCGGCCAAGCTGGGCCTGTACTTCTACCTGCCCGAGATCGTCCCCAACATCACGGCCGGCACGTGGCGGTACGAGTGCGACGCGCGGGACGGCTCCGGGCTGCGCGAGAGCCGCGAGCCCTGGCCGGCCGAGAAGGACGCCCGCGTCATCGTCGAGTCGCAGGCGCTGTCCATGCGGCTCCGCTCCCACGCGCTCGTCCACCCGCACGAGCAGGGCTCCGGCTCCGGCTCCGGCTCCGGTTCCGGCGCGGGCCAGGCGGCCCGGACGCTGCTGCCCGCGCAGCCGCGGCGCATCTACCTCGTCGGCGGCGGATCGCTCAACCCGGCCATCGCGCGCGTCATGGGCGACGTGCTGGGCAGCGCCCAGGGCGTGTACAAGCTGGACGTGGGCGGCAACGCGTGCGCGCTGGGCGGAGCCTACAAGGCGCTGTGGGCGATGGAGCGGGACGAGCGCAGCGGGGAGACGTTTGATGAGCTGATTGGGAAGCGGTGGAAGGAGGAAGGGGAGGTGGAGAAGGTGGATGAGGGGTACAAGGAGGAGGTGTTTGAGAGGTACGGGCATGTGCTCAAGGCGTTTGGGGAGATGGAGGAGAGGATCTTGAAGGTGGCTCATAACTAGTATAGGGGTAGTAGGTAGGGACCAAGGGAAGGGGATAGAGAGGTAGAGAGGGTGCGGTAAAAAGTAGAAGGCATAGGCAGTGCTCATCTATAGAATTTGCATTCAGGTCATTTAGATTTGCTGGCAACGTCATAAGTGGAGTGAGTATTTGTGATTTGTAGCTAACTTAAGAACATTTTGTTTTTTCTTTTTGGGGGGGGGGGGGTTGTTCCAAAAACATGCACGGTGTTCTTCTGGGCCGAACTGGTGCTATATACATACAAACAGCTATATATATACTCGCTCTTTTTTTCTTCTTTTTTTAAAAAAAAAAAAAAAAAAGAATTTGAAAAGCATTAGAGAAAAACGAGAGCCTCAGTAATATACCCTACAAGCCGCTAGGAATCATGTAAATAAAAAAAAGAGAGAAAAACAAAACAAAACAAAAAGTATAGGAGAAAGAAAAAAGAAGAAAAAAGGAGGGCATTGGTGCCGTCCGGGGAACGGTGTCTCGAGCTTTATCTGAACGGGTTAAGATAAAATCAATTTTACCAAGCACTCGGGACACTGATCTCCGACGTCACCATCATCTCAACCCTCGCACGCACCCATCTCTCTCCTCTCCTCTTCTCACCCCCCCCCCCCACCTTTCACATGGCAACAACTAGGTGCTCCTCCACTCATCGACTACTCAATTAATTCCCTTTGTGGGCTCATACAGGATCTGGAATCGCTTGTAGCATTCGCAGATGAACATAATACGCAGGGACATCTCATCATCTTCGAAGAACCGTCACATCTCAGAGGCCTTTTTTTCTTCTCTCTCCCTCTCTCTCTTCTTTCCCACAGGGCCGGTCATCATGATCCTGGGTCCCGTCTCATATCTTGATTGCATCGTTTTCTGCATCTTCCTCGCCCCACAGCTCATATTAGACGTAGGCTTGCTCGAGACTATCAAAGTAGTCCTCCAAGTTCTACCGTTCCTAGGTATTTACAAACACACACACACACACACACACACACACACAAACGTCAATACTGACGATCGTCGCTAGTGCTCCAACTACCCATCAGCTTCATCTACGAGCGCTTCCTCCTCCGCCCCGAGGACCAGCCCGCCTTCGTCCACCAAGCCTCGCCCTTCGAGGACGTCGTCGTGCGCTGTGTGCGGTATGCCTTCGCCAACGTCCCGCCCAGGGTCGGTCGCGTGTTCTTTGGAAAGAAAGTCGCCCTGCCGTGGATGCGCTGGCGCATGGTGAGGCATGGGTATCTGAGGTCGCCGGTGCACTGGCGGGAGTATCGAGATGTGAGTGCTGTTCAGGCGGGGCTGCATTGAGTCGCGGCTGTGCTGACCAAGACTGCGCTATCCAGAAAAAGATCAAAGGCGTCTGGGCCGTCGCGGATCCCACCATGAAGGCCGATCTCATTCTGTACTATGCCCACGGCGGCGGCTTCAGTATGGGCTCGACGTATTTCTATCTCGAGTTCCTCCTGTCTTGGCTCAGCCTCCTGAAGGAATCGGGATACAGAAACCCCGCGGTATTCGGACTAGATTACACGCTCGTGCCGGACTCCTGCTTTCCCACACAGCTCGATGAAATCGTCGCCGGGTACGAGCACGTCCTCGGCATGGCTGGGGGCGATCCTTCGATCGTCTGTGTCGCGGGCGACTCGGCGGGCGGTACTCTGGTGCTCAGTCTGCTGTTGCACCTTGCACATCCGAAGCTGGTCGAAAAGGGTACGCCTCTACCTGGCGCATCTCGCCATCTCGACAAGCCTGGCATGGCTGTCCTCATATCGCCATGGCCGACGCTGCATTCACCTCTGTACCAAAATAATCGGAGTGATTTTCTCGACGCGGATGCGCTGCAGCGCTACGCTTCGCAGTACGCAGGGTCCCAGGCTTTGTTGGCCGATCCACTCGCATCACCTGGGAACTGCAAGAACGTTAGGTGGTGGAAGGACGCCAGTCCGTCCAAGGGCATCTCCATCACGTACGGAAAGGAAGAGGTCTTCGCGCCTGAAATCGAAAAACTTGTCCAGGTGCTGCAAAAGACCGGGACACATGTCTCAGCCCACAGAGAAATTGCCGGGGTCCACGCATGGCCTGTTGCCTCGTTGTTCCTCGGCGACTCGACCGAGCAGAGGCTGAAGGGACTGAGGAGCATGGTGAGTGAGATGAAGCTTTGTATCTCGCCGTCCAAAGAGTAAACGGAGGGTGGAGATTTGTGTCATGTCAGATTAGATCAAGTAATTGGAATCCGTCATTCGACGAAACAAGACCGCAAAGGAACCTGAGTGGTGTGCTCGGCTTCTTTGCGACTGCTGTATCTCGCCTCTGGAAATTGGTTGCTCTTCTTGTATCATCATCCATGACATTGCTTGGGTCCAGCGTCGCCGACAGACAAACTCCCACGGAGCGAGCCATTCTAGGTCAGAATAACCTGGGAGCTTATCCTGCTCCTGGTAAGCGACTTCAGATGCCCTCACTTGAGGTAGCATCGGGCGTCAGATGCTTTAGGCCGAGGATTCGAGGACTGCCTGGACCGAGGCCGGGTGACTCTGTCCGTCCTGAACAGCGAGCGACCCTTGACCTTTGGTACTTCGTGGACATTGAGATGATCAGCGATGCTGACCAGGCAAGCACGAGAAAAGAAGGCGTAAGGAATCGGGTTGAGGGAAGAGGCGAGGGCGAAGGCCAGGTTCAGTGTAGCCGGCTGGTTCGAATAGGCCCTGGCCATTTGTGACACGGTCGAGACACTGCAGACGCAGTGTGCTGCATGGTAAAGATTTTCACTGGGTTTCGACCGAATTCTCGCGCTGATGCCTTGTCGGGAGCGGTGATTGCAGGTCCCCGAGACGTTCTCGACTGGGAGGATAGAAAGAGAAGAAAAACCAGACTAACCCAAGCGGCGCGAAGCATCGTCGAAAGGACTGGCGAGAGTATGATGTCGATCTCCAATCGCGTCCAAAAAAAAAAAAAAAAAAAATTAGGCAGTCAGAGGAAAGGGGACCCTTGCCCAATGAGGGTAAGCGCGCAAGCCAAGGTGACCTGGCCTATTTTGGCGGACGATGGCGAGAGAATCGATCTGGCGAGTGCCCGCCAGTCCACTGTGCGCGACGTGCATATAAAAACGGGGTGTCCCACGGCGGAGAGCTCGCCGGTGGTCCCGCGAAGCCGTCTGCCAGCCAGCCAAGGCCTAGTCCACCGGCGTCCTTTCCTAGGTCTTATTTGTGGATTCGAGTCGACATACTCGTGTGTATCGGTACGGAGGTACTTTGCTTTCTTTTTCAAGTCCGTCTGGAGTCCGTCCGGCCCTGGAGTCGAAAGGCACCCACACGTTGTCCCGAGGATTGGCACACTGGACTGTCGGGGTATCGCGAATCCTATATCGACCTGTCGGTCCGTGGCATTTGCTCAATCGCACTCTGGACAGTGTTGGAGCCAGGGGGTGACAAGGCTGCAGAGCGCTTTGTCCTCTCGAGGTCTGGGCTCTGGTTCTGCTTGACTCTCCCGTACGAGGCTGTCCGCGCCGTGGTCCGACTGAATTTGGACCTTGTCCCAGGGCAAGGACGGTTACTGCTAGACGAGTCGGACCATCTGGGTCTTCGAAGAGCGTCCGTCATACTTGGTCGGTGGCAAAAGCTGCGGGCCAGCAAGCTGACTGTCCTCTGGCGCCTTCGAGGTCACTGCGTGAGGATTGGCATCCTGCTGTGGAAGAATCGGCGTTTCGCGCAAAATAATCGGTTCCTTGCTTATCGGTGTCCTCGTGTACAAGTCTCGTGGGATAACGGAGGCGAACGCTTGGATGAAGGAGAAGCACACGGCAGGTTGCAAGCTTCCAAGCTTCCGAGCGTGCAACTGGAAGCCACGGCAGCTTCCAAGCCCCCCCGCCCCCCCGGTCAACCAGTGCTGGGGCTGCATTAGCCCCGCGTCATTGCCCCGCTGGCCGCCCCCACCTGCTTCCCTCTGTATCGTGTACGCTGTACGCAGTAGCAGGCAGGCACTACCTGCACTAGGGAAGTCACCCATTTGGCATTTATCCGTCTTTGTTTGTTCCCAACGAACCCACAAAACTATCACACTGTACTCAACCCCCCCGTCACTTTATTGTCTTTGTCATACGGATACAGTACGAATATACTTTGTCGCTATGGCCGAGCAAGAAGATTATCGGCCCAAGTCTCCCGACCTCAACTTTGGTGACGAAGACGATCAACCACCATCACCACCGCCGCCACCGCCGCCGCCACCACCACATCAACAACAGCAACCATTGTCTCTTCACATCGACCCACCCACTCGGATCCCTTCATACAAGTGGTACCAGTCACCTCAACCCCAACCCCAAGAGTACGGTCAGCACAAGCGCTCTTATTCATACTCAGCCTCTGCTCAGAGCCCCAGTGGACCCGTGTTCGGCTCAACATACCAACCGGAGCCTCAGGGCGCTACCACCCCCTCGGCCTCCTACTATTCCCCAGGCTTCTCGCCAACTGCATATCAGCACCAACAGCCCTACCAGGACCCTCAGCCGTTCTCGCCCACGGCCTACCTGCAACAGACTGCCTATCAATCTGCATACACGCCCACCTACCCTCCTCAGCAACAACCAGCTTACCACCAATCTCACGACCAGTCGTACGGCCAGCAGCTGCTGCTGCTCCACTCCAAGCCAGAGGACGACCCAACAGCCATCAACATTAAGGACGAGGAAGGAGACGACTCCAAGATGCCACCACGACGCGCTGCCGCTGCTGCCGCCGCCGACCCCCCCGCCGTGGACCCCTCGCCAGTCAAGACCAAGTTCCCCACCGCCCGCATCAAGCGCATCATGCAGGCCGACGAGGAGGTGGGCAAGGTGGCCCAGCAGACCCCCATCGCCGTCGGCAAGGCCCTGGAGCTGTTCATGATCCAGCTGGTCAGCAAGAGCGCCGAGGTCGCCCGAGACAAGAACAGCAAGCGCGTCACCCCGGCCATGCTGAAGACGGTCATCGAGACGGACGACCAGTGGGACTTTTTGAGAGAGATTGCCAGCAAGGTCGAGCAGGACAAGGAAGGTGGCGGTAGCTCCAAGGGAAAGGCGGCCGCAACCAAGGCGGACACCGACTCTGATGATGACGACAGCGAGCCCAAGACTGCTAAGAAGAGGGGCGGCGGTCGTAGGAAGAAAACTGCTTCTTAGCACGGAGGACCCCTTTGCCATGCCGATATTTAAGCCGCGGACACTCTCCTCGCTCCGGCTGGGAGGGACAACGCACGGGAAACGAAGTGGATGGAAGGGCAGCAGAAGAGATAGGCAGAGAAGAGACAGCAGTTCGTAAAGGCTGGTGGCGAGCTGTTGGAGTGTCGGCATCCAGGTTGCAATCACCTGGGGTTTACCTGGCCGAACGGGCGTTACTCTTACGGGAGTGTATGCGTGAAGGGATTGCTGATAAAACAAGGAGTAACATACATATACGAGTAAGACCGTGGATACGATACCCATTAGAAAAATGCATAACTATTGCCTACCCTATAAGTATATGTCCTAGTCGCTGAAATAGGGGAACCGGTCTTAACTGCTTAGGACTTCTCTTTATTATAGTAAGAAAGTCTAGAAAGCTATTAAGAGTAGTTTATATCTATTTCGAAAAGTAGGTACGAAAGGCAGTAGTAGTAGCTGCCCTATATAAAGGCTAGCCTTATTCTACTACTAGTTGCTAACCGCCTTCTAAAACGGCATTAGTATATAGTTTCTTTATTATGCCTCGTTTTATATTTTAGTTAAGCAAACAGCATAGTAGCATAGCAGTTAGGTAAAGTAAATCCATACTCTTAATAGCTTTATAGACTTCCTTACTATTTTAAAAACAAGACTTACGCTATTAAGACTAGTTGCTCTTTTTAGTAGACCTATATATATAGTTATTTAAGGCAGACGCATTTAATCCCTTTAACGTCTATTAAAAAGAGATAAGGCTAGCTTTAAATACTTATATACTATATACTCTTAAATAATAGTTTAAGTCCGCCTCTTATATCCTGCTTTTAACTATACTTATCGTCTATTTGCTTTCCAGTTCGACTTCTACTAAATCTATATCTATTACTATTAATAAGATTCTTATTACTATCTATATTACCACCTAGGCTTAAGTATATTATAGTAGAAGAAGAGACGATATTTGCTAAAGACTATACTTCTATAGGAGAGCTAAGTTAAGAATAGTAAATATTTTCTATATAATATATAATATAAGAATCAGACCTATGCTTCTATTATCCTATTTCGAATAGTTGTTTTAAATTCGTCGACTGCTTTTTAAATAATATCTTATATCTTTACTGCCTTAACGAAATCTATAGATAGGTCGCTTACCTCTAACTTTACTTAATTCTCTATCTGTTCTACTATTAGGTACTTAGTAAGTAACTTCTAACATCTTTATTCTAGCTTTATATAATAGAATATTTCTATATCCTGCTAGAGACGCTATATTCGGTAATCGAGATAGGTTCTTAGCGTCTTAGTCTCTTAGATATATTCTTAGACGCGGGGCTTCTTTAAGACTGTATATTAGTTCTTGCAGGCGATAGTAGTGCTAAAGCTATAGTTCCTTCTAATACTATAGTTATATTGCAAGAATCTAAAGTATTAAAAGAGATTATAGTATATAACCTTTCTATAGCTTAGGTATTAAGCCTACGTTACTAGACCTCAACCTTATATATAGTTGCTCTTAGCTGCAACTCTATTGCAGTAGTAGTAGCAATCGACGTATGCAACTTATTAGATATCTTAGTAACTTTGCCTATTCTATTATGCAGGACCTTAATAGTCCCTGCTATTAAACTTAATCTTCTTTATCTCTATCGAGTCTCTAGCTCCTTATTACTTAAAGCTTCTCTACCGTACTAAGTCTATAGAGCCTTATTGCTAAAGCTTATTTAGGGCCTTTCGCACGGAATAGCGCTAGTATATAATAGAGGGCCCTTAATTACTTCCGTTATATTCTTTATATTATTGTTGCTGCTAGCTCCTAATTCGTCCGAGTTACTAAAGACCTTATTAAGTAGAATAATTCTATTGCCCTTACTATAATAGTATGCCTTTAGATTAAGTTTAGCTCGGCTGCTATTATTAAGGTAAATGCCTAGTCCTACTAATACTATTATATTATAAAGAGCGGATAGCTAAGCTATAGAAAGGTGCTTCGGTATAGGAGTATCGACTAGTAGGTATAGAGCTAATATATATAACTATAAAAGTCGACGCATAGCTTTAAGCACTTGCATATCAGAGCTTATTACTAGCTTTAAAGTCTTTAACTCTAAAGGCGCAGTTAGCATAATACCCGATTCAGCAAGGTGTTATAAACTCGGACCTATAAGGTTATAAAGACTAGAGGTCGGTTTAGTCAGCAGGCTAACAGGAGTAAAAGGCAGGCCGAGGCCTATCTAATAGAAGAAGGCTTTCTTTCCTTCTTTAAGATTTAGTTCGTCTATTTATTTAATACTAAACTACCTACCTAGGGAATATAGTATCTTCTCCCTCTTAATCTTGAATTTAGTAATCCAACTATAATACCTAACGTAGGTATATAGTAAGTTGTGCACGATAGTAAGTTATGCACTTTCCTTCGAATTCTATATTCTACTAGTTCAGATATATTTTCTCTATAACTAATAATAGAATTCGCTACCTAGGAAAACCGGATTATCTTTATAATCGAAGCTATTAGATCGAGCAAAAAAATAAGCTAATAACGCGCTATAAAGCTTTATAATATCCCTCTCTCTACCCTATATAATCGGATTAAAGGCAGATAATCGAAAATAAATATATAACCCCCGATATAGAAATTAACTAAATCGGAAGAGGAGACTCTTATTAAGTATATATTAGATCGAGATACTTAAGGATTTTTAGCCCGGCTTGCCGATATAATAGATATAGCTAGTCTTCTGCTTATAATATATAATAT
>MUZH01003231.1:0-10684 GCA_003012965.1 Juglanconis oblonga
TTTTTTTTTTTTTTTTTTTTTTTTTTTTTTTTTTTTTTTTTTTTTTTTTTTTTTGCAATCACCTGCCGCTCCTTCATCCCGGAGAAGCAATTACTTCACACGACCCAGAGTTTTTGGTGTTCCCTGGATTTGTCCCTTCTGTCAGCATTTCCCCAGCTTTCCAATCGCCTTTGGGACCTCGAGTCTTGAAGAATCATGGCAAGGTTTGGCCCTTGGATGGTAGTAATGCAGACCTGTATGCAGACCTTGAGCTCAGCCAAGACGCAACTGAAGTACATGTCAGGACAACCTACCACAAACTAGCATTGAAGCACCACCCAGACAAAGCAACAGCCAGGCAACGAAAGCTGCAGACACAGTTCCGTTCCGCAAGGCAAGTCGTCTCTCCCAACGCCGTATTCTTTAACCTGCTCCCTGGACACAACGAGGGGGAAGGCCAAGAACTCAGGTTCTGTTTATGTGGTTAGTTACGCCCCTCTTGTTTCTGGCGGGACGCCCAATGTTGCATAGGTCCAGGAAGGCGTAACGAAGTCCTTGGCGGATCCAACGTTGCGCCGATCAAAAAAAAAACAAAAAAAAACCGCCTTTGTTTGTTCGCCGACGTCAGCCAAGAACTACCTACTACGTATCCGCGGCTACGGAGACATGCCCAGCAGTCATGGCAGCGTGATCAGGACTACTGCCGCTGGACATAGAGAGACCTCGCCGCCCAGGAGCGAGAGAGATGGCAGCGAGAAAGCCCTGTTCGACTTTTGCCAGACGGCAAGCAGATGGCTGCACGACGAGGCGCAAGACGAGTCCGCAAAAGGGGAAAGGAGGTGGCACAGGCAGCGACAGGATCACGAAAGAGATGTAGCGGGCGGATAGAGAGGGCTTGCAGACGCACACGAGAGGCGAGAGGGGGCTCGGCCAGGCTAAGGAGGGGGGGGGCAGCGGCCGGAGAGAGAGAAATAGACCGAGGAGAGGACAGAAGCCGCCATCCGTCGCAGACAGGCAGAACCAAGGACCGCAAAGCTGTCACCTCCGTGTCAGGCAGGCTGAGCAGGAGGCTGGGGCGGCTTTTCGTGCTGGACTGGAGGCCTTGGACTGGAGGAGGTGACGCTATAGACGATGGCGATGGCAGTAAGGAAGTTGGATCCAGAGGAGGTATGAGACTTTGTCGGATTCTCAAATCTGGTCAGCAATGAAAACTATTACACAGACTACTTTGATTTCTATATTTTACACAGAGCTTACGAGGTTCACGGATAGTACAAACGGTATCTAGATGGGAAATCGAGGCAGGTTCGAAAAGCTCTCGTAGTCCTGAAGTCACTTCACAAACTTTGGCGATGCTGCTGTTTGAGCAGATGACCCCAAATTTGTTATTGAATTTCCCATTCGCGCACTAATTCTCCCATATTGCCTACCTTAGGCATCCCTACTGTAGTGTCGTCGATGGCCTAAAGCTCCGAATCCTGCTTGGCGACATCCACCCTCGTCAAATCTGTAGGTTCATCATCCACTACGACCTTACATGCCCCAGTACTTCTTGGTACGACGCGAACTTGAATATCCTCATCTGGCAACTGGAAGGAAGAGATCATTGGAGTTTGTTTCCACGCTGGATCCACCCACTGCCCGGCACTCAAGTCGCTGCCTTCCTTGCTCACGGCTTCGATATCGAAGTTGAGCACCATGATGGCGGCCATGGCCATTATCTCTGTCGTGGAAAAGTGTCTTCCAGGACACAAGTTGTGACCTCCCCCAAACGCTCGGAAGGCGGTACGTTTTGTGCCCTGGCCTTTGGCTGCCCCGGAAGAACCAGCCGAATCTTTCATGAAACGCAAGTGGTTGAACTGACTCACATCTTCTCCCCAAACAGATTGAGATGTGTGTTGGACAAGTTGAGGTACGATGACTACACTGCTCTTCTTCAAGAAGAAGCGACCATCCAGCATCGTGTCCTCGAGGCAGACTCTTACCGAGTTTCCCAAGCCACGGTAGCGCAACATCTCCCAATACGTACTGAGAAGTATAGGGCATTTCGTGCGGATGTCGGACATAAGGATGCTCCGATCGAGAGTGTCACTGTCTTTCACCCAGATATTTAGCTCTTCTTTGATGTCGGCCAACACCATTGGGTTGGAAAAGATGTGATAGAGAAGCCAGAATGTAGCTGGGGCCGTCGTTCCGATCACAGCAAATGAGTGTCCGATCTCTGCACGCGCGATGTCGTCGTCCTTCAAGCCGTGACCTTTGTTGTGATGGTACGCCGCTTTGGTGAATTCGGATGCATGCTCGTGCCAGCCTTCTTTCAAGTAGTTCTTCCACGAGGCGGCGAGCAATTCGCGGTCTCGGAAGGCTGCTGGTGCTAGAAAGGACTTGAAGGGAGCAAGAGAAAAGCTCAGATATGCCGGCTCGAACCTCCTGTTGGTACATTGCCTGTTAACATAAGGACTGATATTGAGCTGAAAGTCTAGGCAATACTGACTCCCAAGCCTTCTCGACTGCCCGATCTCGATAGGGATTTCCGGGACCGTAGATTGCTTCCGTAGTGGCCATCAGCATCACGTGATGGGTCCACGCCTGAAAGCTGATGGTGGTTCCCCTAACCCCTACCTCGTTGCTTCCCGAGTCCTCGAGAGTTTGGTGAGGCTCTGGATTCTGAACCTTGAATGCATCAGTCGATTCGGAAATGACTTCGATCGCTCGTCTGTTCATTGCGTTCAGTGCAGTCGTCCCTGGTGAAAGAATCGGAGCAATGATACGAAGAAACCCGGCTGCTGGGTTACTATCGCTCATCAAGTCCTTGTGGAGAATCTTCTTTGCTTCTTTGCTCATACCCATCGGTCCAGGCCCGGACGCTGCGATGATTGGTACAAGACTGACAGTGCGCCACAGCTTCTCGAACGGGGGAATTAGCTCTGTTGCGTTGATGATATAGACACGCGTGAAAGGTAGGCGCAGTGTATATATCGGCAGGTTGGTTTGATTTCTGCTTGTAATTCTATCAGTAAATTGAGTGCGCTGATTATTGAATCGTCAATACGTCAATTCAACATCCGCGCCGCTTGTCGCAACGCGCAACTGGCCAAGCCGTTGGGGAAATGGGTCATCAAATACGCGAATCTCACCTTAGCCTAACATAGAAATGCGATCTCTCAGTGAGCATACCAATTAGGGAACTGATAAATGGTACCGAGCCGCCCAATAGAGGTGGCTCGCTCACGTCTTGCGTCCAGACCAGCATAGCATAGGAGAAGAGGAGAGTGGCCGCAAGACACACTGCAATAAGCCCCACAATGGGTAAAAAGTCCTTGATATTCTCCATGATGGAAGGGGAGGTGGCGTAGGTTGTGCAGCAATCGAGTTGCTCAAAGTCCACGAGCGATTCACTGAAGGCCACTCAAGTAAGTTGACTGGAAATTGAGAAAGAGCAGAAGTGACCGATGAAGTTCTTTTCCGGTGATGCAATGTTATATCGAGAATGTAGAAGATTGAATCTGAAAAGACTTTGCCCTTTTGAAGCCTGATATAAAACAGCGGCTTCGTACCTACATCAGCCGACGCACCCCCGAAGTGACTTCAGCAGATTTGTCGGTACCGCAGAAGATTGACCCATGCTGAGCGAGACGTCAAGAGGTCTGAATGTACAAAAATATGTTGCTAATGCATCCACACGGCATTGTCACTCTGCGTGCTTAAGTGTTCTTCCACGCCGGGGGCGCTCCAGCCTGATCACTATTTCCAATTCCGCCAGAAGCGAGGCGTGTTCAATGTCTGGGATTGGCAGTATATACGTACAAAGTACACCAGGAATAACTCTCGAAATTGAAAAATGCTAATATCCCGTGGAACGACACCCATCACTGCACCGGATACTATTTATGTACCTAACGGGTGACCGTATTATCCCCATTGGTGGCACATTTTCCAAGCTGCATAATATGTATGCGGACCGACCAGCATCCATCATGGCAAAATTATTGGAAGCTGCAGTAGGCTTTCAAAGACGAAATGTCACCTGCCTCGTTCTGAAATTGCAGTTTCAAGCCTATGACGATCCATACTGCGCCACCGGATGGGACGCCCAACCAAGAAGCACCGGAGGGTGGTACGTTGCTGCGCGGCAAAAGGTGGTCAGACACAATGTGGGTGGTCAGAAGCATGCAGACAGGGGACGCAGGTGTGAGGAGCCATTTGCGGAAGCCTGCATCAACTCATGCGGCCGTCTAGGCTGCGGCGTTGGTGCTTCCAAGACTGGACATAAGCGACAGTGTTAAATGAAAAGTCACCTTGTATCTAGATATGCGGCAATACCTATCTATAGACTATGGGTAAGTACCAAATGGCTTTATATCGGTCCGAATCATTTCTCGATGCGACCTTGCCAGACCAGGAATACAGGCGGCTCATTAGGGGCTGAGCAGGAGGCGATGCATATGTATCCGAGACACTGAAATAGGCAACCGGTCTTAACGGCTCAGAGCTTCACAGTCACAATAGTAATAGAAGTCTGGAAAGCTATTAAGGTTAGTTCCTATCTATTAGAAAAAGTAGGTACGAAATATAACAGCAGTAGCTATCTTATATAAAGGCTAGCCTAATTCTGCTACTAGCTATAAACCGCCTGCTAAATCTAGACTAATATATAATTCCTTTATTTAAGCCTTTATTTATAAGTAAACTAGGTAGTAAGGCGGCTATTAAATAAAATCTATTATTAATAAGAATTTATAATCATCTCCCTTCTTTAAAACGATTATCTATAATTATATCTTTAAAATAAATCTAAATCTAAATCTAAATCTTTTATTTATATCCTTTAGGCTCTTTAAAGCTTTCTAATATTTAGCCGAATATTTTTTATAATCTGCTTCTAATCCCCTTTTAATATTATCTTATTAATATATTATAAGCTTTTTATAAAATAATAATAATAATATTCTTATTACGCTAGCTATAACTAGTATAGCGCCTAGAAGGCATATAGATACTCTATAAATACTTAAGGGGAAAAACCTTGCTTAAAGGCTAGATAAAACCCCTTTATAATAATCTCTCTATAATATTATAGCTTCCTATATATAATATTCTAAAGATATAATACTATTACTTTAAAAATCTATAAGAAAGGGAACTTTATAATAAGGTTTCGATAACCTAAGAGAATCCTAATTAGCTAAAAATAGAAAGCGGCTAATAATATTAGCAGGTAGTCTATATATCTTACCCCTTTATTATATAAGGGTTGCAATTTCGCTATTATTTAACTTTCCTTCTTTCTTTTCTTTTAATAATTAACCCTCTTTATATCACAGGGCGAAGTTGGGTCTGGGTATTAATCGTTGTTATGCCGTACAGAACTAACTAATGGACTGGCTGCAGAGGGCGGAGGTAAGTGTGCCGGGGCGCACAGGCCCACGGCGCACGGGCTATACGGCACGGAATAAGGTTGTTCCGATACCTTAGTTTAGGGCTGTAATAGTACCCCCCCTCTATATAGCGCTTTATCCGTAAAGCGCTAAAAATTCTAGCTTCCTTAATCCTCTTAAATCCGTCCGAGCAGTCTTTTTATAGATTTAGTTAGGTCTATTAGCGCGAAAAATCCCTCCTATCTTTAAAAACTGCTAAAAACGGTCTAAAATAACTAATCCAGGCTAATTTATCTAATTATAATCCTGCCGGTGCCGAGCGCCGGCGTACCTACCTAGGAGGCCCTAGTTTTTCAGGGTAGGCCTTATAATAGGCTAGGATAGCTTTATTAGAACCCTTTAAATCAGCAGCTAATTGCTATAAGGGCCGGTAGTCTTTCTATTATACTAGATATTATAGCCTACTTTTATTATAGCAGTCCAGGATGCCTTCGAACTCCTACTTTTCTATTAGTTCTAATATATTATCGTCTTATTCTAGGATACAGCCCCTAGTCCGGAGGCGTTTAGCTTTATTAATTTGTTATTGCCTATAGCTAATAGGGCCTATTAGTGCCGGCAGGAGTAGGGAGGTATAAAATATAGGGAATATCCTTATACTGCCTAGCAGGGTAATAAGGACGGCTCTCTTATAGACCTTCTAAATAGTAAATAGGCCTATCTACTTATTATTAAGTTTCTTTATAAGGCAGTTAGTTTTTAAGTTATATATATTAATATATACCTTCTAGCCCGCTCTATAAGCGGGGGCATCGGCTCTATATCTATTAGCGTTATCTTCGTACTATTAGGAAGCAGTAGTAGCTAGGGCTTTTAGTTATATAAGGATATAATCGAAGCAGTCTGCTATAGCATTAGTAGAGAAAAATTCTAGTTTCTGCTAATAGCTTATTTTAAGGTAATATAGTTATAAGGGCTTAACCCTTAGGCGGGGGTTAAAGCTATAATTTATAAAGAAAGGCAATACCCTAATTATTTTAGATATTATATTATTAGAGGCGAACTCTACTAGGGGGAGCTACCTAACCTAATCGTTCTAGGAAAAATAGATATATAATCTAAGATATTATTCTACCTTAGTATTAATCCGTTCTATCTAACTATCTATTTCCGGGTAGAATACTAAGGAGTATTTAAGTATAACCCTTAGGCGTTTTAATAGGTAAGTCCAGAATTCTAAGATAAATTAAATGCTATAGTCTGATATTATATTATCCGGGCACTTATAGAGACTATAGATATAGGAAATAAAAGTATTAGCGAGTTTATTAGCTTTAAAGGTAGCTATAGGGATAAAGTGCCTTATCTTTATTAAGCAGCAGACTACTAAAACGATATACTTATAGGATATGCTATTTTAAAGGCAGTCGGGCAGAGGGGTAATATAGTCTACTAAGATATCGGACTATACCCTAAAGGGTATTAGTAGTAGTTATAGGAAGCCGGGGGGAGCTAATCTAGGGGATTTAATATAAATGCAGAGTTTGCAAGCCTATATATATACTATAATATCTTTTATAAAGCGAGGCTATTAGTAGCTATATTAGACTAAGTCTATAGTTTTTAAGCGATTAGGGTAGCCGGCTAATATGCTATTATAAGTATAATATAGGATTTACATATATAATTCGTTATCGTCTAATATATAGAGGCGGTCTTTATAATAGATACAGCCTCCTATTATATTATAGTCGGAGAAGGCGATTCGGAGGGTTTTCCGGATATACTAGGGCTACTATTTCGTATTCTTATCTCTTAAGGCTGCTAGTATAATCTAGGTAAAGGTATTATTCTAGTAGGCTATATTAATAAGCTTATCTATAAGACGGTTATCTATAAGGAGGATAGCTGCGATTAGTATTAACGAGATATAGGAAGGGTCGTTTAATAATTCTAATAGGTTATTAATAATAGTTTAATCTAGACGGCTTAGTAGTAGTATAATACGCTAGCGGTTTCGGATATAGTTATTATCTAGATTAGTTTTTAGTAAGCAATCTTTAGGTTTATAGCTAAGGGCATCTAGGCGAATAGCTTAGTAACCGGGCCTATAGATAATATAGAAGTTAAAGCTAGAGAGGAACTCGGACTAGCGAACCTATTATTAGTTTAGGGCTTTTATAGTTATAAAATACTAAAGGTTCTTATAATCTATAATTACTTTAAAGGGCTTTATAATACTTTAAAGTTTTAAGCGCTATTCCTTAAGGGATTTAATAATAGTAAGCAGCTCCTTATTATAAATTTTATAGTTATATTCCTAAGCGGAGTGTTTAGCAGAGAAATATACTACTAAGCGAAGTACGCTATTATTATTATACTAAGAGAGTATATTGCTAAAAGCCTAATCCGAGGCGTCGGTCTCTAAGATAGTCTTATAGTTATAATTAAAGATAGCAAGGATAGGCTAGGTTAAGAAGGCGATCTTAAGTTTTGCAAATGCTTCGGCTTAGCCGGGGCCCTAATACTATAATTAGTCTTTTCGGAGTAGTAGGTATAATAGGGTAGTAAGCTTTAAGAAATCCTTAATAAACTATCTATAGAAGTTTGCAAAGCTAAGGAATTTTTATAGGTCTTTAAGGCTCCGCAGGGTTTGCTATTCTAGCATAGTTCGGACCTTCCTAGGGTTTATTTTAATGCCGATTATAATAATAATTAATCCTAAGTATTTAATATATATAGTCTCGAATTTATATTTATTAATATCGATTTAAAGGCCGGCTTTATATAGGCGCTATATAACCTCTTTAATATACCGGCGGTAATCTTTATAGTTAGCGGAGTAGATTAGGATATCGTTTAGGTAGGCTATACAGGTTCGGTCTAGAAGGTTGCTAAGAATATAGTTAATATAATGCTAGAATTATACTAGGGCATTATAGAGCCTAAATAGTATTACTAGGGATTTATATAGGCCCTTCCTTATAATAAAGGCGGTTTTCTATTTATTGCCCTCTGCGATATATATATTATTAAAGGCGCCGATAATATCTAGTTTAATATAGACTTTAGTATTATATAAGGCATCTAATATTTTGCAGATTAGAGGGATTAGGTATTAGTTCTTAATTATAATATTATTAAGGCCTTTATAATCCTAGCAGATATATATATTATTACTAGGCTTAGTAGCTAGTATTAGTAATATAATATAGCAAAAGTGCAATTCGCGGATAAACCCTTTAGCGAGATTATTATTAAGCTATTTCTAGACGATATAAAGTTCGGAAGTATTTAAGGGGCGGTTTTTAGTATACGGGGGCTTATAGCTAAGGAGGAGATTAATCTTAAAATCTTATGCCTGCCGGGGGGGAAGTCTATTAGCAAGGCGTAGGAGGAAGGCCTTTATCTAATGCTAAAGCTAATATAGTATCTGCTGCCGGATCTATTTATTAGTTTTAGCAGGCTTGCCTTTTAGAAACTTCTTAATATCTACTTTAGTAATATAGTCTAGGTAAAGGGGGTCTGAATTTTAGCATTAAGTCGATTTGCTTAAATCCTCCTAATTAAAAATTTATTCTAATATACTTAGTTATAGGGCTGCCTCTAATAGCCTATTAAGCTTATCTTATATTAGATATATATAAGTAATATTCTTCTAATAATAGAAGGAGAGGAAGCTAATTGCCAAACTTATCTTAATATTAGTTATATTAGGCTATAATAAGTTAACTAAGCCCTCTACTAGTAATTCTAATAATAATATACTTAGTAAAGGTAGTAGCCCTAGCCGGGGGCGGTATCTTAGGCGCTAAGAGCCGGCAGTAACTATAATAAGGAGTAGTTTAGAAAGAGGCAGGCGGATTATCTAGGCCTGCATTTCTAACGGCCTAGCTACCTGCTAAGTTCGATAGTAATTATTGCTAGGTATTAGCATAGCCTTAATCTTAAAGATAGGTATAGTATAAGGCATATATAGAGGGGGTTCTTTAGGTATATCTTTAATAATAGGGCTCCTATAAGGGATAGGGACTATATAGGCCTGCTGCTAATTACTAGAAATAGTCTAAATAGGGGTTAGCTAGTATCGGCAGCTAAAGAACTTATTAGGGATATCTTATATAAAGGGCGACCGGTATATAGCTAATCTAAGCTTCTAAGGGGCCGGGCATGCCTATAGCCTTAGGATAATAGAGGTATAAGCTAAGCTTTATGCCTATAGCAGGTATTATATCCTATAATAGGGTAAAGTAAAAGCAAGAGTTATATTAGACTAACTAATATAAGGGTTATGCTATTAAAGCTAGAGGAGGCCGAAGATAATAGATATATTAATAGCAAGTTTCGTAATAAAGAATAAGGCAGTTTCTTAATAGTCTCTAATAGCAATAAGCAGAGTAAAATACTCGGTAATTATATTAAAGACCTTCCCGTTAGCTAAAAGGAGCAGGCGACTTAATAGTATAGGCATTATACGGATATTATAAGAGTAGACGAAATTATAGTCGGCGAAGCCGCAGGCTATATAGCTAAAGTCGACTAAGCTATAGATAGAGATAGGGTATATAAGGAATAGCTAGGTATAAATTAGTAATAATTTATTATTTATTAATTATAGTTAATATAGTTATATATCAAGTCGGTTACGATATTAAGTCGGTTACTTTTCGCACTACCTACCACTTTAATTAACTAGAATTCTATAATAATATATAAAATTTATTTAAACTACTCGGAATAATCGTCGCTATCTATTTCTCTAGCTTCTAGATATATTCGCATATTATAGCTAGTCTTATAGCAAATGCTATATAATTATAAACCCGTCCGCCTCCGTTTAGATATACTATTATTTTTATACTCTTCCTCTAATTCCTTACTAACTATACCCTTCTCGATTAAAAGCTTCCTTATATTAAGTATAGAAAGGTCTCCTCTATCCTAGACTTAAGTCCTTTTTGCTTTATAGCGCTTGCTTAGCGCTATATTTATATTACGAAGAGTATAGATATCTAACTCTAATAGGGTAACCCGGTATATTATACTTTATATTGCCTTATTAAGCTAGTTAACTAACTTATAAATCAATATTAGCAAGCTACCCTAATAAATAGTAATTCGATTCTTAATAAAAGTTAATTACGAAATAGCTTCTATTAGGTTATATAGTATCTAAGAGGTCTAAGGGTCGGGTAGCTTAGGAGGCGTCTTTAGGAGAGTTAGCATTAATAACTTAATATCTAGCTTCGAAATAATAGCTTATAGGTTAAAAGGGATAAGCCTAGCCCCTTTAAAGCTGCCCTAGATATTATTATAGGTTATTATTC
>MUZH01003232.1:0-10701 GCA_003012965.1 Juglanconis oblonga
CCCCCCCCCCCAAAAAAAAAACTCCCCAGTGCCGCTTGCCAATTGCCGTTTGCGTGTGCGTTTGCATCGACAGTTTCTGTTCTGCTCTGCTTGCCTCGACGAGTCAGTCAGTCAGCTGCCACCACCATTGATCGACTCGATCGCGGCCTCGACCCTGCGGCAAACTCCCGTCAGACCACGTTCGATCGATCTACACTCGAGCCTCGACATCACGCGTTCTCGGAAGGGCCATTCATCTCGAAGAGGAAGACTAGCCTTGCTCTCCTTCTCGCCGGTCGACTTTCTATGCTGAAGCCTCCGTCCGTCGAGTCCCATGCGCCGGCGCCGATCGCAGCGTTGCTCTACCAATACCTTACATGAGCTGCACAGCTATCATCACAAGAAACTGCCGCCCTCCTCGCCTACTTCTCCGACCCGACCTCCGGCTGTGACACTTGGTGCTAGATGGCAGATGGTTATCGATATCTGCAGCAGCACCTTGGCAACCTGATTTACGTTCAGCCGACCCCCAAGAACCCGCTCATTGACCAGACCCTCTTGAATACCCTTCTCAGCCGCGTGTCGCCGAGCCCGCGTCCCAACTCCAAGTCGACCGATCGAGCTTCTCCAGGCCGCTCCTCCCAAGGCATGTACAATACCGGTCACCAGCCGGGGCCCAACTCCCGGCTCAATGGGGGCCCCAACACTGCAGGACGTCAGATGCCGCCCATGCTCTACAGCCACCCCTCCAACGCGTCGAGCCAGTACAATCACCCGTCACACCACCAGGGCATCCAGCCTGACCACTCCGGCCATGCAGCGTCCATGGGCCATGCCTCCGGCTACTCCAGCGGAATAATACCGAATGCGAGTCCATACTCTTCCAACAACACCCTCAACGGTCACTCGAGCACAACAAGGGGCGGCCAGGCACAGCAGATCAACGAGGAATGGGCGATGCAACTCAGTCTGCACAAGGAAGCGCAGAAAGCACACATATCCATGACGGAGGCACACTCAGGGCACTACTTCGCTCGTATGAAGGCGGCAGAGAACCGGGGGATAGGGCCCTCCGTAGCTGCTACCACCACGACCGGTCTCGTGGACACCGACGATGAAACGGGAGCACGGCGTCCTCACATGGTGGAGAAGACAGACCAGCGTCAGGAGTGGTTCAACATGGACATGAGTGGTCAAGGAGTGAGGAATCTCTCTGTCGACTTGTTCGACCACTACTCCTTCCTCAAAGAGCTCTACCTCGCCTCCAACAGGATCTCACACATCCCACCCGCCCTTGGGCAGCTCAGAAATTTGACCCTGTTGGAATTGTCGCACAACAATATCGTTCAGGTGCCCGAGGAGCTGGGCATGTGCACCTCCTTGAAGCAACTGTTCCTGTTCGACAACCAGATCCGAGAGCTCCCTTACGAGTTGGGCGCCCTGTTCAACTTGGAGATTCTCGGCATCGAGGGCAACCCACTCGACCAGGGATTGAAGCAGATACTCATGGAACAGGGGACCAAGAGCTTGATTGGCCAGCTGCGCGAGCAAGCACCGGGTAAGTGATCATACTGATGAACGAGCTCTTGGTATCGGACGGACGTTTGCTAATACTTTGTGGTTCGACAGTGCCGCTTCCGCCCAACCCTCGCTCCCTCGTGGTCCTCAACGAAGACAGCTCATCATCTCTGGAACGTGTCAAGGTTCTCACTTGGAACATTCTCTGTGAAAAATACTCCACAGCCAACATTTACGGATATACCCCGAGCGAAGCACTGTCATGGGAATACAGGAAGAGTTCCATTCTCCAGGAGATCCGAGAACGCGATGCCGATATTGTTTGCTTGCAGGAGGTATCTGTGGATGCCATGCGGGAGGTGTTGAGTCCAGAGCTGGCTGCGGACGGCTACAAGGGAGTGCAGTTCTCCAGGACGAAGGCGAAGGTGATGTACGACAAGGAGGCTAATGCCGTGGACGGCTGTGCCATCTTCTATAAGGCCAAGAAATACATTCTCCTCGACAAGCAGGTCATCGACTTCTCCACCATCGCGATCAACCGCCCCGACATGAAGAGTCACCACGACATTTTCAACCGCGTCATGCCCAAGGACAACATCGGCATGATCTGCTTCTTCGAGAGCCGGCAGACCGGGGCTCGTATGATCGTGTCGAACGCCCACCTCGCGTGGGAACCGGAATTGGCGGATGTGAAATTGATCCAGACGGCCATCCTGATGGAGAACGTGACCAAGTATGCCGAGAAGTACGCTCGGTGGCCGGCGTGCCGAGACAAGAAGTTCATCCAGCTTGCGCCGGAAGACGACGAAGAGCAAGAGGTTCTACCCGACCCAGCACCATCGCAAGAGTACCGGAACAACACGGACATTCCGCTATTCGTCTGCGGTGATTACAACTCGACCAGCGACAGTTCCGTATATGAGCTGCTCTCCAAGGGGCGGGTCGCACCGGACCACCCTGACTTCGGCGGTCGGCAATACGGCAGCTTCACGCGTGATGGCATCGAGCACCCGTTCCACTTGAGGTCATCCTACTCCGCTCTGAACGGCACGCCGGATGAGATGCCCTTCACGAACTACGTGCCCACCTTCAACGGCGTGATTGACTACATCTGGTACTCCAGCAACTCTCTCGAGGTGATCTCCTTACTGGGCCCGCCCGACATGGAATATCTCAAGAGGGTACCCGGCTTCCCGAACTACCACTTCCCATCGGACCACCTGCATATCATGACGGAGGTGGCGATCAAAGCCCGGAAAGACAAGAAGATGCTGCCGGACTCGGAATTCTCGGGTCGATAACTTCTCTGCTACTCTCGATCGTTGGCGTGGACGCGTTGCTTTGGAATCTTGTTTCTTTGGTTGTCGGATTAGGGGCGAACCCGGTGTTCTGGATCTGGTTCAACGCGACACATGAGAAGATCGCATTCATTCGGCGATGGGGGCTGTGTGCGTGCGCGGTTTTCTGTTTGGTGGTTAGGGTCGATCTACAATGCTGATGGAAACAGGGTCCAAGGCGATAGGCGGAGATGGATGTCTTGAGGACACTGGACACAGCAAAACACTTCTACTAAAGAATCATCACATCACCACATGTTTGGCTGAAATTCTGGTACCCTTTGTCGCCTAATTCTTCTCATTGTCAGAAAGAAAGACGGAAACACGAAGCAACAATCCCACAACGGAGGAGCACGAAGTGGCGATGATAGGATGTGGGGAGCATCGCGGTTGCGGTTGTAGGAATATATTCCTATTTATGGTTTTTCTTCAAACAAGCAGCCGCTTTCGCCCCCCCCCCCCCACGACATGTCTTCTCCCCTTAGCACAGCAGGTGTCGGATGTCTGATGGTGGCATTATCTGATGCTCCGCATGGAGTCGAATGGCAAACTCAATATACGGTTGGAATACAGAAGTTCAGCGTTTGTTGTCGTGGACATAGATGACGATGGTGGAAAGGTGGTTTCACTGTTCAAGCGGGCTCGGTTTTTGAGCTAGGTATCACTGATTGATTTAGTCAGTCTGGTCGATTCTTTTTCTTCTCGGTTCTAATGACTAGAAAACTGTTCTCTTTTCGTTCTCATTTCCCTTTATGGCTGCGCGATTGTGTTCTATTCTGGTGGAAGGTTGACAAGGTTGCCAATTGTCTTCTGCCTGGTCCCGCTCTCCTCCTTTTTTAACCTCTGCCTCTCGAGGGGCACTAGATTGACCGGCTTTGGCAACCCTCGTTCACTGGCAAAACCCACGATCTCACCCACGCTCTATTAATGAGCTCTGCATCTGTGAAGGAGCTGACATCAGACTGGTGGGGGAGCACCGTGGGGTCACCTTCCTGGTGGCTCGATGCTGCGCCACAACGTCAAAATGCCATCTGAAGAGCCTCAGGTATACTTCGAAAGTGCTCGTCCAGGGACCTCAAAGCAGTCTAATACAAGATGAAAGGAAGCCTGTTGAGCGAGCGCCCATGATGTCTAAACTCCCGCCCAAAAGCCCATCACCCCCCACAATCCACACCACAGCCCTCACCGAGTTCACCGTCTACGCCAACCACGACTACACCCGGCGGCGCGGCGGCGCGGCGGCACCACAGCCTGGCGTTCCGCCTCCCACTGCCTTCCAACCCTCCAACTCCTCCTGTCACCCGAGCAAACCCTCCTCCTCCGTCTCGTCTGGACCAGGCCGAAGCCACACCCACCATCATCCTCCCATTGCCGGTACCTCCCCTAGGCCCTCACGCTCGTCCACAGCGACGAGGACCGCGAGGCTGTGCACATCCGTTATCCGCCGATGACGACGGCGATGATGGTAGATGACTTGACACAGCGGTGGGTTCGCTAGCGGCTGGGCCGACTCGATGAGCTGCATAAAATGTACACCCTTCGGGACTACGTAGCTCAGAAATGGATAGGTCGTTACTTGGTCAGGCTTGCTGCTACGATGCGCATAGATCCAGTCCAGCAGTACGATGCGCAATACCAGCAGGAGAAGGAGGAGGATAGTTTAGACAGATATCATCGGAACTGCGGAAAAGACAGGCTACTCGTATGGGACAGGCTTCAACGGAGCTGAAAGCGTTGAGGGATAAATACTTGCCCCTGGTTGGTCAATATCGTATGTGATTATACAGGCAGCGCAGCTTCGGGTTTCGAATGATTTAGGTCTGGTCGCCAGCACGCGTGGGAACATAAGCCAGTTTTATTGCGAGAGTACGTTCTCGCACCAGAGTATTGTACATAAGTCGATAGACAAACAAGTTTATAGAAAAAGCAGTAGTACTACCATATCGCTGCTGAGGCGGCAGAAACATCATTGCTTTTGCAATTGCAATCGCGCATCACGTCAATTTTCTCCAACACCCTCCTGGGAAGGGAGTTCGAACCCTCTGTCAGGCTCACGATGCCTAGCAGCTGATCCCTAGCTGGATTAAGCTGGCTCTGTGGCTTTTCCCCTTACTGTATGATCTGATTTTTCAATGTCAATCACCCATTTGACACTCGGTGCTACTTGAATCACTCTCTGTCGTCTTTCTTGTGCAGCCGTTCGAGTGTGAAAGGTTTGCCTCGGCTCTCGATAGAGATTCGACAGAGATCCACGACAACGTTCAACTTGTGGGAGATCATGCCAATGATGTAGTAAGCGAAGGCACACCCGATGACGTCGAACACTACTCGTTCCCTCACGACAACGACGCCAGCACTAACCTCGTCCAGTAGGAGAATGTCTCCTGAGCCCGGAGAGTCTGCCTATCTGGATCTCTGGACCGCCTCCATCTCGTCTCCCGATCCAGTTCCGGCTCCTCGGGCCTCGGAGGATTCCCTGGGTCTGGATCTAGCCACCTTCCTCAGCACCGCCCGAGCGAGACTGAACTGCTGTCTCTGCTCGAGACTCAGCGCGTCCGATTCCAAAATCGCGCCCTGCCCACCGCTTTCTCCAACAAGTTTCCAGAGACCAACGTCCTTCCGAACAAACCGGCACTCGGCCTTGGTACAGAGTCCGGAAGGGTCCAGGTACCCGCGGAATACCGAGCCGGCCCGTGGCAATACGGCGTCCTGGCGAACAGCTATGATGCGCTGTCGCAGGATGGCGAGGTCAATCTTGTGCAGATGGATGCCATCGATGCTGATGTTCTGAGAGGAGGAGGGAATGGGGTCGAGGAGACGGAGGAGGAGAATCAACGAGAATTCCCCGCTGTGTGGTGAGTGAATTGCGGCCAGCACATCGGTGAACAAGGCTTGATCTATGCCATGGTTGACGCATACCTTCCGCAGATGGCTAGTTTCTGGTCCGGGTTGATCACAAAACTGACGTTCTTGAGCGCAAGGCTGTCTGGGCTGTCACCCTTCCCGCTGAAGAGAACAGGCATTCTCACGCCAGTTGTTGGTCTATGTGGGTTCCAACACACCAACATACTCGAAACCCCCATTGGCTCGCTCCCGCATACCCATTCTATTAATCCTCTAAATTGTGTTGTGACATTATTGGCGCTCATGCTTGTTTTAGTGAGCTAGTGATTCAAGTCTGTTGCATGCCTCCATCAACTTTTTCGTGATCGTTTCAATGTTCTCGAAGGCAAAGATGCTAAAGTGATGCCCAGGTACATCGACAATCTCCTTAAAAAACCCATCTCGGTAGTTATTCCAGCCCAGTGACCTGTCGTTTCGAGTAGTGTCGACACGACTTGGCTCGTCTGAGTCGACGGGTACAGAGTCCATTGCGCGGAGCAAAATGGTGGGCGGACAAGTGACACTTGACGGTGAGGCATGGTTCAAGAGACGTAGTTTAACCTCCCCGTTATTCATGCCATTCGCACCATTCCGAGCTTCGGGGTCGTTATTTTTCTGATCCTCATCCCAGCTGGGCATTTGATAACCCACAATTGCCTTGACCGCTTCGGAAAAGCACCAAGTCACGCGTTCGATCGTATCCTGTTTCGTTCTCTCTCCAAATTGGCCTTTGAAGAGTATGCCTCGCTTGTCATCGGCCTTGACACTGGTAGGACATATGCTGTCCACCATCACGATGCCGAGCACATTATACAGGGGATCGTCAGCGAGGATCCGTGCCATTTCCAGAGACAGAATCCCGCCTAACGACCACCCTCCAAGCAGGATCCTGCCGCGCGGCACTGTCTTATGTATGAGGTTGACGTAGTGCTGGGCCATCTCAGGGATGCCTCCCGTCCATGGTTTTTGTGAGCTGTAGCGAGGGTTGTGAATCTCGTATGTCGGCCGGCCGAGGGGGTCAAGACAGTAATATGAGAAGCAGGTGCCGCCCCCGTCGTGAATCAGCACAAGGGGGACATGTGAGATATTGAGCGGATCTGGGCCGTCTTCGGCCTCGAAGATGAGCCCAGGGTTTTCGTCGTCGTCCATAACGGGTTCTTAACTGGGAAAACTCGCGAAGGATTACAACTATGAGCGAGGCAGCTACTTGTGGTGAAATCGGAGGTTGGGGGGGGGGGGTCGCGGCGTTTCCCAGATATGAGCAGCGCCTGGCGGGTGGAGGCAGCGAGCACGGCAGGGGCTGAGAGTGTTTCGCAGATAATCAGGAGCGAAAGAGGTCAAAAGAAGAAGTGGATTTTTTTCATCTATCACTGCCGTAGCTGACATACCTCCGTGTGTCGGCGAATTCGAAAATCGGAGACAAAGACGTTGCCGCCGGTTGGTGAGTCCTTCAGCCAGCTGGCCGCCACCTGTTCGGCTGTGGCGCTGGGTCTGATCCCGAGATTCCTCAAACTTCACGTGTTCGACAACATCTGATTTGGACATCGTGGCTACGCAACACAATATCCGGAAGGCATGGTAGACGTTACGGGCGTGAAAAGTGCGGTCTATAGCGGGTGATGTCTTGTGCTTGGTAGGTCAGATTTGAGGTCGTTACGAGATATGGAAAAGTAATCCAGGAGGCAAAGTGAATCAATCCACTACAAAAGGCGTGCGTAATGGCGCGGGAGCCGTATCTTCCACTGGCGGTGCATAACGCTCAAACGGCATTTATTCCAAGAGTCGAGCGGAGGAATGCCACTATATCGACAACCATTTCCTTGGAAATCTCGTGCCCAACTCCGGCATAAGTCCTTCGACCAACCTGCTCGATGCCCAGGTCGGGCACGACTTCTGCTGCCCGTTGACTCCACTGGGGTTCGACCTTCTCGTCGTTCAGCCCATGGCATAGAAGGACGGATGTGTGTCCTCTGCCCTTCCCACCCCGCTGTGCGTTCCTTGCGTCGGGTGACTCGATCTCACCTCGCAGCCAGTCCAGTGCTGCTTGGACGCCGTTCGAATCTTGTTCGTCCTGCCCAGAGGAAGGTGATCGCTCAAACGGGTCGAAGTCGTCCAAAATCTGCTCCTCTCTCCCTGAGATGTCCAGCTCTCCGCCGTCATGGCCGCGAGTAGCTTGCCCGAGGATCTCCGCCATTTGCCTGATGTAAGGCAGCCATGCGCACATGCCAACCACTCCGCCCAGCCTCTCGTCCCCGTCCCACAACAACGCCGCGACCAGACTCGCAGCAGCACCCTGACTGATGCCTCCGAGAACCACGTTCCGCGCACCACCGACGAGCCTCGCCTCCTCTGAGATCAAGCCATGCAGGTACGCCACTGTCTCCCCCAGCCCGCTCGTCTGCAGCCCGTCGTCGTAGCGTGAGTGGACCACATCGGTCGACTGAAGGTCGGGGCTGAGATGCCAGTCGTCGAACCACTGCCGGATGATGCTCTTTTTGTAAACCGTGGCGCGTTGCTTCCGTGCCCAGGGGAAGATGAGCTTGGCGTGTGGGAATTCTTGCTGTAAGGTGGTCATCTCCCTTGCAAACACATCTGCTCTGCTGCCACGGCCGTGGAGGAGTAGGATGGTGTATTTGTGGTTGCCTGAGGGAGGCAAGACCAGGGGTTCTGGGAAGTTCTGTTCGACGGGCATCTTGACGAGCAATGGTTTCTTAACCAAGTCCTTGCTGAATGCCCTGTTGTGGCATAGTCACAGTGTCTAGTTGACCGTTCAGGGGCGCAGGGTCATTGGGAAAGACGCGCAAGAAAAGGAGTTGGGTCGCATGAAGTTTGCGAGAAAGCGAAGGATAACGTTTGTTGTCTTACGACTGAGCCCCTGGATTGGCGGGCGAGTCTCATCAGACGATACCAAACATAGATCAATGAGTATTCTCTCGCCCGGGCCTATTTTCCAAATATCCGTGGCCATCACGGTGTTTCGGATCAGTTGAATGGAGGCTCAAAATCGGGAGATGCAGGTGAAGAGGCGTCAATCACCCTTGCCGTAAGTCTTTTGGCTACACAGAAGTATCCAGTCCTCAAAAAACAACTGGTTGATATGTGACTATGAAGTTAAGTCCTGCCTAGGTACGCCGGCGTGGTGATCGTCGGCCCGGCTTCCCGGGCGTAATATGCAGGGTCCTCTGAGCTGCAGCCGGGGCCGGGGGCCAATCAGTGAGCAGAACAACCCCACGCCGATCGTCACAAGCTTGCCTCAGCGCCTGGCAACGACGACGTTCCCAAACCATCGCTTCAACACCTCTCAATCACCCACCACCCATCAACAAGGCCTCGATACCCTCGTCCATGTAGACCCAACCATCCACCACAACGACCACCAACCGACAGAGATGGCCCCATCTCTGCGCGCCGCGCTGGCCTACGCCGGCAACTTCCTCGCACAGATCCCCTTCCTGCAAGACCTCCCGAACCCCCTCGCACCGCTCCTCGACTCGGGCCTGCAAGGCGTCGGCGAGCCGCTCGCCCGCCCGAGCGCCGTCACCACCTACGAACCCCTCAGCGGTGCGCCCTCATGTCCCATCGACGGGCCCATCAGCTGCCTCGACAGCAGGCCTGTCGCGGGCGACGAGGAGTCGTGCTGCTTTGTGTCGCCCGGGGGACGGATATTGCTGACGCAGTTCTGGGATCGGGAGGTGCATGTTGGGGGCGCGGAGCAGGATTGGACGCTGCATGGGCTGTGGTGAGTCTACCGCCGGAAACGCTATGCCCACGGGGGAAGCTTCTCAGAGGTGGAATGCTGATTACTCGGTTCGCGTCCAGGCCCGACCTTTGCGATGGCAGCTACAAGACCTACTGCGGCATGACGCCCCGCTTTAATAACATCACGGACATACTCGCGTCCTACAACCAAACCTCCCTTCTCGATTTCATGAATCGATACTGGGTGGCCTCGTATGGCAGCAACGCGAACCTGTGGATGCACGAGTACAACAAGCACGCCTCGTGCATCAACACGCTTTCTCGGCACTGCTACGGCGATGCCTACGCCCCCGGGCAGGAGGTCGTGGATTACTTCATGCGCGCCACCGGGCTCTTCAAGATGCTAGACACGTACACCGCGCTCAGCCTCAAGGGCATCGAGCCGCACGAGCGGAAGCACTACCCGCTGGAAGAGGTTAGGGGCATATTGGAGCAGTTCAGCGGCGGGAAGGTGGTGCTGCGGTGCGGCGGGAAGAGGAGGGACGAGCTGCACGAGGCGTGGTATGTGTATTTTGTCCAGGGGAGCTTGCAGAGCGGATCGTTTGTGCCGGCGCAGGATTATGGCGCGCATGGGGATGCGAATAATTGTGTGCCGTGGGTCAAGTATTTGCCCAAGAGGTATAAGAGGTGAGGAGAGATGGAGATCGAGGGATTGATATGGGATATGGGCTATGGGCTATGGGCTATGGGCTATGGGGTTCAAGGGTTGGTGTTTGGTGTTCCGGAAGGCCATCGATGACGGGCTTTGGTTTGGTATGACCATCTGGCTTCTGGATGGGTTCTCAACAAGGCGTGTGGACTGGTGATTGATGGGAAATGGGATTTACAATCCGGTTGATATTGACTCTTTACAGACTGCTAGGTTAGGGTTTTCCCAAGAGTCTGCCCTTAACACTGCATCATCATCCTTCATTGGTCTACTGGCACAATATTGAGGAAGTGGATCCGTCTGCTGCCCCGTCCACAGCACATCCCCTCCTCCGCAGCCACCAGCCTGCGCCTCCTGCGACCGGCCGGGGATATCCCCACTCTTCTCGGCCTCCCCCCGAGCCCGGGGAAGGTGGCATTGCATATCCACCCTCTCAGCTTCATCCACCCCCGGATTCAGAAGCGCGGATGGCCACGCGTGCACCTGCCGGAAGTTGCCCGTCTGCTCACGGGGCGTTTTCTCCGGCCAGGTTTGATCTACCTCCTTGGAAACTCAAGAGACAAAGTCACGGCGCAT
>MUZH01003233.1:0-10714 GCA_003012965.1 Juglanconis oblonga
CGAGACACGCTGATGAAGTTCTCACAGAATCCCAAGAGATGCCAAATGGTTTGGCGGTCCATCCGGAAGATGGTCGACTCGGACACAGCTAAAGTGGACATGAGCCTCTACCAGCCAGACCAGCCAGACAGCCAGACAGCCAGACAGCCAGCCAGCAAAACATCGGTGGTTAGCTGTGGCGCGGGCTGATGGCGTCTCCTCACTCGCACACCCATGCGTCGATGTCTTTGCTTCCGGCCGTCGCTCAAGCCAGCCCGTCTCGGGAATATTCATTCAAGCCGAGTCCGGTTCTGGGCCGATGATTTGCTGCCGCGGAGCATGGTACAAACTACAGCAGACCGTGCAGAGAAGTCAGCAGGAAAAAGAAGTACCCACCGGTCGCTTCCGTGCCTGCGGCTAGCCATCCTTGAAACATGCAGGCCGAACGGGCAGCCACCGAATCCTCCTTGTGGTGTTCTGTTATCAAGACGAACGAGATTTGCACTGCTGCTGGTGTTTGGCAACCTGGTCATCCCAACTGTTGAACTGGGTTGCCCTTGAGGGTCAGCACGCCTGAAGTCTTGGTTGGAGGTTGGCCTGTCAATCGCACCGCTGTGCTGGATCGTGGCAGATCTTGCAGTGTCCCAGCCTGTGGGTTTTGACTGAGCAGGGCGCAGGCTTTCTAACGTCACGAGCGCGGCCCGAGATGGAGAGGCGAAAAGATGAAAAGCCTGTCGTTTGATTGCTCTTCTCAACGCCGTGGTCCGGATGGACACACCTCATGCCTACTATGTTACATACTCCACAGGCCTAGGGATTTTTCTGCCGCATGCGGTTGATGAGACGGCCCACAGGAAGGAAGGACAACTGGCAGGTGCCCCAGCTGCGGAGATAAGTTTATCGGCTCGCTGGCAGATCTTGATGAGCACCCCTGAATTTCGAGGCAGCAACGCGGACGAACGAAAGGTTTTGTGGAGCCGCTGGGAGTGACGAAACTCGTGCCTCGGCAATGCGGTAAATGCGCCTAGCGAGACCGCATGGAGAGACGGTGCAACTCGGGCAGGTGGTAGTTGAGATGCCTCCTTCCTGCCACGAGAGAACCTCCCGTAGAAGAACTCTCATCCTTGGGAAGATGATTGCACTGCCCACTCCCCACGTGTTCTCGTCCTGTTCGGGAGGAGTGCCAGTTTACCGGTACGAATCGTAGATCCCCGGATTCCTGTCTCAAACGCCCGGGCAATCTCCTGGATTCCACTTTCGTGCCTAGTGGCACCATTAAATGCCTTCCACAGCATATCAGACGCGCAGAGGCGCCATGGCCAAATAGTTGGGATGGAAAGGATGCCATGCCGTGTTTCGATTACTCAGCGGTGATGACCCATGGGATGTATGCTGCCATGGCTGACGCTTCCGAGGAACCCAAAACGTGAGTGATGTGCATCAAGACAGGGAATCATGGTCAGTTCCAACTCGTGCCCAAAATTGCAAGACAAGGGGTCGATCCGTCGGGCAGCCCCTTGCATCGAGCAATCCTGTGGCTTGGTAACGTGGTAACCTCATTGAAACTTAATTCTGGCGGAATGACAGGCATTATGGCATGTGTTTTCGTGGGGGAGTTTAGCGGATCGGCAACCTTTTCTGACGATGACAAGAGGATAGCATGTTCAGATAATGGGAATGATGTGCTTGGTGTTTCGAAATGCAGAGGAGATTGTGGCTGATACTCCAAGACGCTTCTCACCTCAAAGAGCATTCCCAGGCACGAGGCAGAGCAAATTTGAATCATTCCTGTGGCCCGTGTACCGTGTTGAAAACACTTCCACGTGGGACTCTGAGCCCGCGTCCGCGGCTGGGTCCATTCCACCAGCCTCGTCCGTGCGAGCGGACCAAAGTTAAGGATCACTACCACAGTATTGTGCATATCGTTCTCTGAAATTGACCGTGTTGTGTGATCCGTTTCTGTTTCAAGTGGCGCCCCGGGGCTCCCCAGGCACTCATCCAGTTCGCATTTTACCTCTGCCGCGGGAATGTCGCTGCGGACCAGGCAAGGAATGACGTTGCCGTACGCTTTCCAGAAGCTTGGATGATGATCCTTGATGGCGATGGGCGGGACGAGTGTGAGATGATCTACGGTTTCACTTTCCGCACGAGCGGCGAACGTTCGATCGCCCGCTCTGCGCATCCCGTCAAACTCTCGAGGTAAGGCTTCAGCCTGCCAGTCCGTGCGCGTGCCGAGAAAGTTTGCCCTGTCACTGTCACTTTTTCAGGCTCCCCAAAAGCCGAACTTTAGCCTCGCAAATGTCTGTGACTGTGAGCTACCATTCTGCCGTCCCGGGTTCGATGTGGAGCGGGGATGCTTCGGTCAGATATATTAGCGCTCAGATCTTCTTCAGGTGTAATACTCAAAGTGCTACCCCCGAGGCGATGATACTGCATGAGCATGCGGTTGACCTATCGGCGGACCGACGACCCTCTTCCAGCATTGTTGGCGGATAGTTTGGCCCGCAAGATAAAAGTACTCAGAGGACATTACCAGAGCGGTAGTGGTAATTGATGCGGGTTGCCATCATCCAGCACCTTTCGAGTTGTCCTATTCCATACATACCCTGCCAATTCGCCATGACCTTGATCGATCTCATCGATCTCATCGATCTCGCTGGAATGGGTTGGGCGAAAGACAACTACCAGCCCGAACTGCAGGAGACCACACGCGTGGCCTTTCCTGCAGCTCGTGCATATATGCTCATGCATCTGGGTGATTTGGGTGCGGTCTGTCGAGAGACGTTCTTGTCGGCCCGTAACAAGGTTGCGTTGCACAGAGCTTGGCCTCGCAAGGCACCTGTGATAAGCGACTCCCACCAGCCGGTCAATCTGAAGCGGTTCTGGCGGTTTCTCGCGGGACGTGACAAGGCGGCTGGCTGGTGTTGACAGTCTGGGTTGCGAATGGTGATATGACAGACCTCGGAGGTCAGAATGCAATGATACCCTATGACCGCCTCAACCCTATTGTCGTGTGCTTATAATCCGTAATTTGTGGCCTGTGATGTGAGATGCATCGTCCAAAGTAACCGCAACCTTGGCCACCAGAAATGACACAGCTGCCTTTCCAGGCTTGGCGGCATCTCCCGGTCGGGTCTTGATGGACGGGACGAGACCTCATCAACGCTAGCCTCTTGGGGTGTTTAGAGCTTTGGGCTTCTGTCACCGCTGCGCATTCATGCCCTGTCCCAGCATCCCGAGGATCGTAGACGCAAATCCGACGCCAGCCTGCCTGCCTGACAGCCCTGCGAGTTGTGCCGTACTGCATAGTCCCGTGCAATGTACCATAGAAGGAAGGTGACGGACTCGCTCAGGAGGATGAGACATGGGTTTGCTGCAAATCTTCCGGTTCGTGAATGCCAATCTGGAACCCTATTGCGGAATACTAGGAAATGATCTGTTTGTCTGTTCCCGTCTTCAGTGCGTTGATGATTTGCTCCCGGTCCCAGCCCAGATACTGGCCCCACCCAGCAATTCGGAGGTGATCTCGTGCACCCTCGCCTGTGCTCACGTCGGTTGGCCATGCGATGCGAAGTTACTGTGTAATGTTGCCCAACTTGTCAGGCAGGGGTAGCTTGCGACAGCACATAATTCCGTCGTACGTGGGGAACAGATGTACTTTCTTGGCGCTACGAGTAACCAGCATAAACCGATTCGCGACAGCCGATCTCTGCTGCTGCCATGAAGCTTGCCTGACGGGCACAGGGAGGACAAGACGCCGGCGTTCTCGGTGATGTGCGCAGATCAAATCTGCTGTGCGCCGAAGGCCCGTCACATCAAACAAGATCGCTCTTGACCCTTGGTCGCTTACAAGCTTTCAGGCTGGAGTTCCCCGACGTTACGGCACTGAAAGCTGGACGAGAATAGCCGATAGATGCCATCTATGGATCGCCGTCTGAGGATCGCCGGGGTCCAAGCGAGCTGCAAGCCGACACAAGGCGCCGGCGCCGTCCTAATTTGTCCATCTGATGTGCCGTTGCTCATGATGAGGCTTGTGGGACGTGCACATTTCGCTGAGACAAGTCTTTGCTCTGTGTATCGTGCCCATGTCTTGGTGGATGGATGTATGTGCGACACTACGGAACACGACACGGCTGATCCGACAGGAGCCGGTGTCAATCGGAAAACAAAGTCTCCGTCAGCCACCTGGCCTGCAAGCCACGATGCTCCACGGACCACACGTGAGGCTGGACACTCACTACCTGACCACCTGTTATACCCTAACCCTTTTCCAATGGGCGAGTTCATCGGCTTGCCGAAGAGGCGCGCGAACCGGGCCGTTTGTCACGGTGCAGGCTTGCTGGCTTGGTAAGAGCTAAATTGGGAGGGCTTCTGGCTAGAACCAGCAGGTCAGTCACGAACATCACGAGGCTGCTGCAAAGGGAACTGAAAGCCGAAGGATATGCCGTTGCCGGCTTGCAAGAGCCGAGGGAGACGAATAGACAGGTAGAAGGACGGGGGCCTTCTGGCGGTGCCTCTAAAGGTTGGTTACAGTATCGCGAAGTCTGTTGCTCAGTTTCCCAAGGCGGGAGGGATCAGGCTTTTGAGTGGAAATGGACATACAAAAGTAAATGTGTTGAATGCTTCCTTCATCCACAGTACAAGTGTCCTTCCCACAGCTGGCATCAGCTGTGCCCAAGTGGCACTAGCAGGGATCGGGCTGGCTTCGGATCTTACCTAATCGCCCACATTTTGCAAGCCCCAGTTTGAAGTGGTTCTTCGCGAACTTTTTCCTGCCAACGACCTCGACCTCCGTTCTTCTTCTTCGTCAACCAACCCGTCCACCCTCCCTCACAACAACCTCGCGACAGCGTTCAAGTGATCACCATGTCGCACCGTAAGTTCGAGGCTCCTCGTCATGGCTCTCTGGCCTACCTGCCCCGCAAGAGGGCTGCCAGACACCGTGGCAAGGTCAAGTCGTAAGTGCAAGCAGAGAATCAAACGCTCTCCTTTCCCCCTCCCCTCCTCCAGCCTTAATTGGTCGAACAGCTTGGTCCTCGAGCTTCGCGATTGATGTACATCATGTTGGACACTCTTACTAATGATGATCACACCTCTCCAGCTTCCCCAAGGACGACCCCAAGAAGCCTGTCCACCTGACCGCTGCCCTGGGCTACAAGGCTGGTATGACCACCATTGTCCGCGACCTCGACCGTCCTGGCGCCAAGTCGCACAAGAAGGAGGTTGTTGAGGCCGTCACCATCGTTGACACCCCTCCGGTACGAACAATGCAGCCCGCTTGGCGCTTGAGCCAATGGCTAACATCTTTTATAGATGATCGTTGTTGGTCTGGTTGGTTACATCGAAACCCCCCGTGGCCTGCGATCCCTCACCACCGTCTGGGCTGAGCACTTGAGCGACGAGATCAAGCGCCGATTCTACAAGAACTGGTACAAGAGCAAGAAGAAGGCCTTCACCCGCTACGCCAAGAAGCACTCCGAGAACAACGGCTCCTCTTTCACCCGCGAGCTCGAGCGCATCAAGAAGTACTGCACCGTCGTCCGTGTTCTTGCCCACACCCAGATCCGCAAGACTCCTCTCAAGCAGAAGAAGGCGCACCTGATGGAGATCCAGATCAACGGTGGCTCCGTCGCCGACAAGGTGGAGCACGGCGCTTCGCTTTTCGAGAAGCCCGTGTCCATCGACACCATCTTCGAGCAGGACGAGATGATTGATGTCATTGCCGTCACCAAGGGCCACGGTTACAACGGTGTCACCGCCCGTTGGGGCACCAAGAAGCTGCCGCGCAAGACTCACAAGGGTACGCATTTTCAAGAGCAACTCGGGAGTGTCAGACAAGCGCAAAGCTCGGCACTTGTGGTTCATGTCTCAGAACTCCTTCCCACTGCCATTGCGAGCAATAACTGACTTCATGTTCTCAAGGTCTTCGCAAGGTCGCCTGTATCGGTGCTTGGCACCCGTCCCACGTCCAGTGGACTGTTGCCCGTGCTGGTCAGATGGGTTACCACCACCGTACTTCTGTGAACCACAAGATCTACAGAATCGGCAAGGGTGACGCTGAGGACAACGCCGCTACCGAGACCGATGTCACCAAGAAGAAGATCACCCCGATGGGTGGTTTCGTCCGTTACGGTGAAGTCAAGAACGACTTCGTCATGGTGAAGGGCTCTGTCCCCGGCATCAAGAAGCGCGTCCTCACGCTGCGCAAGGCACGCAACCCCCTCTCCCCTTCTCGGGTCTTGCCCGTCCTCCTAAATCCCCTTGCTAACTCCTGCCTACAGTCTATGTGGAAGCACACATCACGCAGAGCCACTGAGCAAATAACGCTCAAGTTCATCGAGACATCGAGCCAGTTTGGTCACGGGTGCGTGATTCTCTTTTCCATTTTTGTTTGGCCAGATTTACTGACAGTCGAACAGTTCCTACCAAACTGTCGCGGAGAAGAAGCAGTACGAGGGTTTGCTCAAGAAGGATGTCGAGCGCACTGCTTAGATGTCCTGCTCTCATATGCAACGATCTTCTGGTCTTGGGTAAGGACTCTGAACCTGCTCTTGACAGCTCTTGTCTGACAGATGACCAGGACCTGGCAAAGATTGGAGAAGACGCATCATCATGATCTCCTCGAAAAGGATGTGGAATGCGGCTCTTAGGTGCCTGTCTGTCACTTGAAACAGTCTTGGCGTCAAGGTTGGTCGGATGGATTGGTGGTGGTCATACGGACTCAGTGGTAGCTAGACACTGGAAATCAAAAGCTCATACCAAACTCGCTATTGACATCTTCTGGTAACCTGGCCGATGCAAGGCACAGGACACAAGGACACAGTTCACATGCAGGTTGTTTTCATTAAGGATGAGGCCTTGTATAGGCGCTTCATGTCTGAGCCCTCTTCCCTTCTCCCACCTTCCTTCTTTATCCTCTTTGCCTTCCCCCTCTCCTTCCTTTTGTCGTTTAAAGTAATATAGCTATAATAGTTCGGTTTTAAGCTCTGTTCTAATAAATTTGTTGCATTTGTTAAGCAGACACAGTATTTGATTCGTTATATAAATATGCTCTTTATTAAGCTTTTATATTTGGATAATTTTTAAGCTTCAAAATTCTATAACTATTTATATTTTTAAGAAGTTATATGTATAATGCATAGCTGTGCTAATAGCATTTGCTTAAATACTTTTGTGTAAATATATTCCAATCTCGGATACCTCTTTATCCAATTCGTTGACACGTTTTCCGCTAAGCATAACAAGGCCAAGGGTGGGGGGGGGGGAAGGCAGTGGAAGGCACTTGCGTCATAGCCACCTGCATTTCAAGTTCTCCCGCAAACCATCCTCAATGCTTTCTTCTATTTCTCCTTCAACAAGACGAAGAGTGGCCTCTCACTTGGTCATACTCAAGAACCGCGACACGGGTCACAGAAACCTTACCCATTTCCCGAGGCCTCTGCCCTCGACCAACCTACACAGCGCAGCCCGACTAGGCGCTTCCACGACCCTTTGCGCGCATCCTCCACCTGCCGGTCACCATCTGACGCCCACAATCAGCCGTCTTTCTGGACGAGGCCTTGTCACTACCCCTCCCAGACGCCGAGCTGCGCAGGATCTAAATATGGCAACGGACGAGGAGTACATGGACTTCCTGAACAAGGCCAACGAGGACCCGTCGGCGGGATCGGGGTCGGTTCAGACAACGTCAAGGGGAGATAAGGGCAAGAGGGAACTCAAGGCGGCGGATCAGGGCGCCGAGATACCGCAGCCGCTGGTGGCGGCCACCAAGGAGGCGTTCTACGTGTCTGATGCGGACGAGCCGTTCGTGCCGGTGTCGTTGGCGTGGGAGAAGGGCGAGGGTCTGCCGGATGAAGGTAGGTCGCTGTGTTCTTTGTCTGAGGGCAGTGCCTCAACGAGCTGAGTATACAGTGACTAACAACTTGGCCTTCTCTACAGAGGAGATCGCAAAGCTGGTCGAGCACTGGGATCCTGCTAGCGCCGAGGTCGAGATCCTGGACCCGACCGACTGGGACCGGAATGGGCAGTACAAGGACATCATTGATGCTGTGACGAAGGCCGGCAAGGGGAACGATGTTCGGGTGTACCGCATCGTCAAGGACAATTCGAGAATAGAGTACTTCGTGGTGACAAGGCTGGGAGACGGCAAGAATGCCAGGCTGGTGGGTGTCAAGGCACTGGCAATTGAGAGCTAGGGAGCACGGTATTTCTGGGAAAACACAGGAAATATGGTCTGGGAAATACCAAGATTGCATCAGGTATATATTGGCATGGCAAAACGTTTCAAACACCACTTGTGTGTGGCCCTTATCCAGAGAGTTGTATGATGCTTCTTGGTGCTGAACTGCAACCCCTCCAGAATTGATGGACTTCGGACTTCGGGTGGTACAGCCCCACCTGTTCAGCGTTCAACCTGCGGCCGGGCCCCTGGAAATTTTGACCTTGGGTGCTAACCAGATGGATGGCAATGAGTCAGATCAAGCCCACATCAACCCACCAACCCGGACGTGGTGGCTCTTGAGCACATCTGAGGACCCAATTTTCTCGCTCAAAACATGAGTGGCCCAGTGAGTATTTCCAAGACATATCCGTCTCATTCATCTTGTCCCTGATGGCTCAAAATAACCCTCTGTTGCAGGACCAAATCGTCCCGTCGCTCGAGACGGTGAAGGATGTGCTGGCCAAGCAGCAGGGTCCCAAGAAGCCAAACCTTGTCCCTCTCTATGGCCAGATATCGTCGGACCTGATCACTCCCTCCGCTGCGTATCTCAAGGTTGTGGCTCATACCAAGTCGCCCTACTCCGCCCTTTTCGAGAGTGCCGCCTCCGAGAAGGTAGGCCGGTACAGCTTCGTCGGTGCTGGCCCTAGGAAGATCATCAAGACTGGTGAGGGTCATGGCGAGTCTTGCGATCCCATCCCCGTTCTGGAGAAGGAGCTGTCTCAGCATGTCGTCGCCGATGTGCCCGGCCTGGGACTTCCTCCTCTCACGGGAGGTGCCATCGGTTATATAGGATACGACTGCGTCAGGTATGTTGTCATGCATCAGTCATGAGCAGACCGTCACTTACAGGCATAAAGGTACTTCGAGCCCAAGACGGCCCGGCCCATGAAGGATGTCCTCCAGATCCCGGAATCGCTGTTCCAGTTCTATGACACCATCGTGGCCTTCGACCGCTTCTACGGCGTCATCAAGGTCATCACTTACCTGAAGGTGCCCGAGGACCCAGCGGACATCGACGTTGAGTACGCCCAGGCGACCAAGGCCATCGAGGATCTTATTGGGGTCCTCGAGGCTCCTGAGATCCCCTTGCCAGAGCAAAAGCCGGTCCGGTTGGGCAACGAGCAGAAGTCCAACATCGGACAGGACGGCTACGAGGACCATGTCAAAACCCTGAAGAAGCACATCGTCATAGGCGATATCATCCAAGCTGTGCCATCCCAGCGCTTCGCCCGTCCCACCGACCTTCACCCTTTCAACATCTACAGGCATCTCCGCACCGTCAACCCGTCGCCCTACCTGTTTTACATCGACTGCGAGGACTTCCAGATCGTCGGTGCCTCGCCAGAGTTGCTCGTCAAATCTGAAGAAGGTCGCATCATAACGCACCCCATCGCCGGCACTGTCAAGCGAGGCAGGACACCCGAAGAGGACGAGCGGCTGGCTAATGAGCTTGCGAACTCGCTCAAGGACCGCGCCGAGCACGTCATGTTGGTCGACCTGGCCCGCAACGACGTCACTCGTGTCTGTGATCCCCTGGAAACCCGCGTCGACAGGCTCATGGTTGTGGAGAAGTTCTCGCACGTCCAGCACCTCGTCTCCCAGGTTTCTGGCGTTCTGCGGCCGGGTAAGACGAGGTTTGATGCTTTCCGGTCCATATTCCCGGCCGGCACTGTGTCTGGTGCTCCCAAGGTCAAGGCTATGGAGCTGATCGCCGAGTTGGAGAAGGAGAAGCGAGGCGTCTATGCTGGTGCGGTGGGATACTTTGGCTACGACAGCGTGACGGCTTCTGGTGAGGAGAAAGAGGGAGAGATGGATACTTGTATCGCTCTCCGAACGATGATGGTGAAGGATGGCGTGGCGTATCTGCAGGCTGGTAGGTATACACTCATGAAATCTTTGCCATGTGATCGTGATTTGGGGTACTAACACGTCGGCAGGAGGTGGCATTGTCTTCGACTCAGACCCGTATGATGAGTGGCTGGAAACCATGGTAGGTGGACTATCTTGCCTCACCCACATACGGGCAACTTGCTCCTCCTCGGCACAATAACGCAGCATGCGCTAACGCAACAAAACAGAACAAACTTGGTGCCAACATGAAAACCATCGAGTCTGCCGAGAAAATCTACGCTAGGAGGCAGGCGAAACAGAATAATGGGCTATAATTCCAACGGTCTGCCTTCTGTTTATTGTTCTCAACCAGTGGCCGTTTTTCGATGGGTCTATGAAGCTGGGCGCCAGGAAGAATACCGCTCCAGCATGGCAGATAGATGTGTAGAGACCACCCCCCTGAATCTCATTCAAGCAGCCTCAGCGGTAGCGGCCAGCTCCTTCTCTGCCTTTTCCTTCTCGTCCAGCTCATACTGCACACCGGACAAGTCCGCTGCCGGAACGACCTTCTCCGAGCCATTGAACGACTTGTATGTCAAGGCGCCTAGGTCGACGCCGTTAAATGTGCGAGCCTAGAAGCAAGGAACGTGAGCCTACGGTACCTCGTTCGCATGGGGTTGGAGG
>MUZH01003234.1:0-10728 GCA_003012965.1 Juglanconis oblonga
CTCCTCCTCCTCCTCCTCCTCCTTCTCCTCTTCCTCCTCCTCCTCAAAGATGGCCCCCCTCCCGCCGCCGCCCGGTCTCCCCCGGATCGTCGTCTACTTCCAGTCCCACCACCACCCGGACGGCACCCCCATCTCCATCCTCCCGCTCATCCAGGAACCCGGCATCCGCCTCACCCACCTCATGCTCGCGGCCTTCCACATCAACCGCAAGCCGGACCCGGCGCACATCATCACGCTCAACGACCACGTGCCCGCGCACCCGTCCTTCGACACCCTGTGGCGCGAGGTGCGCGAGCTGCAGCGGGCGGGCGTCAAGGTGCTGGGCATGCTGGGCGGCGCGGCGCGCGGCGCCTTCGCGCCCGAGACGCTCGACAGCGACGACGACGCCGTCTTCGCGCGGTACTACGGCGCGGTGCGCGACCTGGTGCGCGAGCGCGGCCTGGACGGCCTGGACCTGGACGTCGAGGAGCCCTTCCGCCTGGCCGGCGTCGTGCGCCTGATCGATCGCCTCCGCGCCGACTTTGGCAGGGACTTCATCATCACGCTGGCGCCGGTCGCGCCCGCGCTGCTGGATGCGCGCCGGAACCTGAGCGGGTTCGACTACGAGGCGCTCGAGGTGATGAGGGGGCGGGATATTGCGTTTTACAACTGCCAGTTTTGTGCGTCGTCGCTTTCCTCTCTCTATTTCTCTGTCTCGCCTTTTTTTTTCTTCTTTTTTTTTCTCTCCTCTTTTTTTATACTTTATTTCTTGGTCCAAGATGATGATTTTCACTGACACCTACCCAGACTGCGGATGGGGCGACTGCAGCAACCCCATCCTCTACGAGATGATGCTCATGAAAGGCTGGCCCCCCGAGAAGGTCGTCGTGGGCCTCGTCACCAACCCGGCTAACGGCTCCGGTTTCATCCCCTTCGACGTCCTCGCCACCGTCATCCCCCTGATGGTGGGCCAGCACGCCAAGTTCGGCGGCGTGATGGGCTGGGAGTATTTCAACTCGCTACCGGGCGGGCGTGAGAAGCCTTGGGAGTGGGCCCAATGGATGACGAGGATACTGAAGGCGGATCAGACCATGGCCCCTGAGGTCATCATGCCCGTGGGGAAGGTCGAAGGGCCGCCCGTGGAGGAGGACAAGAAGGAGAAGAAGGAGACGAAGGACAAGGTCGTGGAGGTTGATGCGGATGAGGATGGGAAGGGCGAAGAGGCGCCCCTGCCGGAGGCGTTTGAGTATTACTCGGATGGAATTGCGGAGGATTGACGGACTTGGACGAGACCAGGACGGCGAAATCATGCCGGTGTCATTCCCGGCTACTTTCCAGCATGCTCGAACGACTCAGGAGGCATTCTGAAGTCAACAGATCCAGACGGGATGGCCGTATCTCGACCGTCGACACTGCATAGCGGCATCAGCGCAGGGGGCTCACGGCATAGAGACACACTTTGACTTGGGACAAATCAAAGTTGACGAATAGCATGAGATTCATCGTAGAGTTGCTGGTGCTGCTCGCGGCGCTTCGTCTAGACGGCGGTGTGCCATGCACCTCAGATGATGACGAAGCTGGCGAGTCCCAGTCGGAAGCCCGCATCGGGTCCGAGGCTGTGCTCAGGCTGAAGCTATTCTCACGATCCCAAACCTCGGCTTTCTAGAGTCAAATCCAATCCTGTCGTGCACCGTCACAAGGCAGAAACCCGACGGCACCAAGTCCTCGCTCTAATGTAAGCAGGCAGTGAGTCTGCCTGAGGCGGAGCAGGAATATCCTCGGTACAGCTGAGGCTTCTCGTGGAACAACACACTTGAACTCCGAAGTCTTGAACCTGCTCCCCAGCCCTAAATCCCGAAGCCTTGGGGGAGGGGGTAGCTGATCGGCTTGAACAGGCTGGCAGGTGCGCTGCACAACCCGGGCGGTGACATGAGGAAAAGAAACATGGTCCCGCATCGACAAGGGTTACGCTGAACTCGGCACGGCAACGTGGCGTCGCAAGCCAATAAGCACTGTAACCTCAGAGAGAATCATAAGGTGGACGACTCCAGGGTGGTCCAGGCCCAGTTTGCAGGTTGACAGATTTGCCCCCCGCCCCCCACGGCCTCTGGGGCCGAGAGACACATGGGATGAACGTGGCCCCCCTGGGGTAGGGTTGCAATCATGGGATGAAGTGCTGTTCGACCATAGAAATTTGAGTGCACCACGAGTCGGGCGAGTACCAAAATCGCAGCGTTGCGGCTTAGAAGGGACGCGGGCTCACCATGCACTTATGAGTCGGAAAAGCAATTGGCGAAAGGATCCGAGGGCTTTCTGACATGTCTCGCTTGCCTGGCCTGGTTTGCGTGTCGTCATGATGTCTAGTTGGCGACCATTCGTGAGGAATCGCCGTGTCCATCCTTAGGAATGACTCTTCTTTTCGGTGGTGTTTCCGGCGGTGTGAGATGCTACTGCACGGCGGGACGTAACTCTCACTGGAGAGCCAGGCGTGGGGGTTTCAGAGTGCTCTATCCGTCCTTGTAATACGGGACAATTCTCAAATTCTGGCGTGGCTGTGCCAGTGGAAATAGGGGAAAGAGATGATGACTGTGTGTCCCACGGCGCCGAGGAGCCTGTCGGTGAAGACTGCATGCAGACCGGTGGCCAAGTCGGGAATCATTGGATCTTTAGCGCCACTGCAAGACAGACACGTCCTGATGTCTTCGTATCACCTTAGTCATCCTAGTCACCCTGGAAGTTAGTCCCAGGAAAACATACCTGGGTAGTCGTGAATAGACGCAACTATGACCTCGAAGGACCAGGCTTCAGATCGACGGAACAGGAAAGTTCACAGCAGGGAGAGAGGCTCGGCGTGGTCGAACATCGACAACATCGGCATGGAGGTGCTTCTCCTAGAGGAGACGTGATCGAGGTATACGGTGTGTCTCCTTCGGACAGCAGGCGTTCTTTCGGCGCAACAGGCGCATGAGGCCGAACGCATCAGGTAGAGATGGAAGAACCCCGACATCTCCGCGGAGCCTCAGGAACCTTGGCCATCGTAAATTACCGGTTCGCTTCCTAGTTGAACAGAGCCGGTGGAATGCATCAGCCCTGCGCCTGCGCCAGCTCAGTTTGGCCGAGACGGTCTACATGAACGATGACGAGCTCCATAGGGCTGCAGGTGCTGCCGCTCCTGTCGTACGACTTTCTCCATGCGAAGAAGCACACTGAGTACGACGCTGCAGAGGGGACACAGCAGCGTAGGTCCGGGTCGGGGAATGCACCAACTCGCTCTCCTTGGCTTGGTCGCCGAGTCGAGATGTTGCGGTGAAGGCGTGCGAAGAGCAACTAGTGAATAGCGCGCGAAGGCGCAGTCGCAACCTGGAGCCGTATTAGCAAGGCTCTATGTGTGTAAGCAAAGCCGTCTCCGACATGATGATGATGAGACATGATACTGAGACATGATGAGGAAGGGGAGGGAATAGGGAACAATGAGCAATACCGAACCATGGCTCTCCCCGATGACCAGCTCCGGGACGAGCCGGCGTTCATACGTTGTCGACCGGTACGCCATAAGACGTAGACCGGCGGCGAGCCCGTGATCTACAGCAGCAGCCGTGGTTTGGTAAGGATGACTCTTGCGGCGTGACCTGTTGAACGTGCAGGAAGGGGGGGGGCCAGGTCGAGCTTCCTGATCAGGACGTGAGTGATGACAAAACGGCCTAGCGTGCCTGGTCGATTTGGTGGGTGTGGGGCTTAGATAATCGTGCGTACTCCATTCTAAGTATAGGTAAGCGAGCTACTGTCCGCATGTCGCGGTGTGAGACGAGCAAGATGTCCCAAGAAAGACATGGAAACGCAACGGCGACAGCATGCCATCCGTCAGCAGATCATTCTGGTCGGTCCGCTCGAGTTGGTATCCAGGTTCCAGTTTCCAGGCCGGAAGACTCGGATCGGGGTTCTGGGGGCACCATAGACTCGAGAAAGGCATAGAAATAGATTTGTTGTCCTCAAGATGTCGCCCAGCACACCATGCAGTTGCAGCCACACTGATCCACCCAGCTGGAAAGGGCGTCGTATCTTCCCTCCACCCGCGCGACAGTCCGCCGGCTGGGCGCTTACAGGACGCTCGCTACCCGGTACCTAGAGAGAAGGATTAGCAAAGACGAGATGAGATGCCTTAGGTGGTACGATGGTACTCAGCCCTACGAAGGGCAGATCCGATCCCCTGCAGTGACACTCGACGTGGACCCCGGCAGCCCGGATCCTCCACCTCCACCCGCTCCCCTCGCAGTTTGCGCCCCCAAATTTAGCAATTCCTTGGTGCCTCCGGACCCCCTTCCATGCAGCTGACTGCTCCCAAATTTGTCAAGACTTTCTGCTTCCATGCTGCTGTTGGTCGTGAGATGGATGCCTGGCCCAGTGGGCCCCGATCTCACATACCACATGGCGAGCAGGGGTACCTCAACCCTCCTTTTTCTGGCCACACGGCTCGGCAGGGCTGCGCGCGTGGGGAGGCTCATACCCTTGAATCCTTATGTCATCCTTCTCATCTGAGGAGGAGGAGGAGGCTGTGAGTCTCCCACCGCCTGTCCTGTCCTATGTACTCGTAACCGTGTTGGTGGGCAGCCAGGAGAATGAGGCTGACATCGCGGGATGGAACGGTAGAAGGTGCGTGACTTCCGGCACCGAGTATGACTTGAGAACTCTCTTCCTGCTGGGTATATAAGACCAGCACGTCTCCTGCCTTGGATTTCGGTCTTTTCTTATCATCATCAGCATCAACAACCTCATCCAACAGTCTGAACGTTCCAACACATTCCAAACAAACTCACCAAACACCAAACACCACCACCACCGCTACTCTCAAACAACTCCCACTCTACCAACCAACCAACCAACCAACCAACCAATACAATGGCCGTCTACACCACCTTCAACAACGAGCGTCCCATGCTCTTCGGCCGCAGCGGCTACAACAGCAAGCCCAACGGCGGAGATGACGACGAGTCCGGCAAGAACCAAGGCCGCTCTGGCTACAACTCCAAGCCCAACGGTGGCGACGACGACGACGACAAGAACAAGGGCCGGAGTGGCTACAACTCCAAGCCTGATGGCTCCGACGACAACGAAGACAACAAGAGGTCGCTGAACTTCGCTTAAGCGTCTTCCGACATTCCGCCACCCAACCATGGCGATGGCATCGCGGCCCGTGCCGGATCTTCGGCACTGGTGACCGTACGCTTATACCCCGATAGACGATAGAGGCTAGAAATAGAAAGCGCAAGCTCCAAGGCGTTCAGGTCCCACTTCACCATTTCCCCTCGACCTCGGCCGGCAACGGTCGAGCTTGTACCAAACGCCCCCCACAGACACTACACCCTCATTTCGGAAACCGGCAGGCGAAAAGGCGTGAGAGGATTCGGATCTAGACGGAAGGACGGCTGCTGCAAGGTCCAAATCCTATTTAGGATTCTGTATAGTGGGGTGGAGTCCAGGGGTCCGGGTGGCATTGATCCCCACTTCATTCGTTAGCTGGAGTTCAACGGCGTTGGGTCCGGGATACTAGAATAGATCAGACAGACTACAGCAATGTCCCCAAAACAATTTCGTTTTCCTACATTGGATCTTTTCCGCTCTTCTAGATGCAAGAAGCGACTAATGTAGCTCACGGACTGGAAGAGGCTCGCATGATAGCTTGTTCTCGTCCAGATTACACAGATCCAGACGAACGTGCACCTCGTCTGCCAATATCTGAGAAATTATAACAGGAGTGCGATGGGGTGGCAGGAAGCTGCAACAAGAGATATTGCACGGAACTGTCGTCGCAGTGAGTCCCATCATCCTGTGAGATGATCTCTTGTAGGGCTTGAGTGTGGTGTCCAAACGTATGAGCCTCCATCCCGGTCGTAGCCCAAAATCAGCAGTAGAGTTCGTGACCGTGGTGGATAGATGTCTCGGTCCGATATCGAGCACACTTCAACCGTCTACTTTTTGATATGGAGATCCGTGTCAAAACCCGCCAAATGGCAAGCATTCGCAGGGTTCGCGAGTCCCTCGTTCGTCCAATGGTGCCAATATGCGGGAGTTATCTCATTTTCCTACACAGAACCTGCAGACCGACAGTCAGCAGCCTCCTTGAATAGCAAGAATTAGGGCATTGGGGGAATTACTTCTCAAAGATGACGCCTAGTACCTCCTCCACATCACCGGCCTCACCCCGACCGGTGATTCGTGCTAAACAATTTGCCGCATACCGCAGATGTTCAGCAGCCAGAACAATATCCGGCTCATCGCCCAGATCCTCTGCCTCGGGATTTTCGTTCACAACCTGCCGCATGAAATCTTCGAGGTGCTCTCGGCATTGCGCCAACAGCTGCCGCTGCCTCTCAGTGCCACCAAGGAGCTCCTGCGTTTCCTCGGGCAGAGAGGTCAAATTCTCAAATGAGCGGACGAGATGCTGTGTGAGGCCGTGGATGCCACCGGGGTCCTTCCCGAGGAGCAGCGACGGCGTTTCGGCTTCCTTGCAAGAAATTGTGAGGGGCTCAGCCAGACCTGGGGTCTTCTCGAGTACAGATGACCTGAACTCATCAAGCAGACTCTCGAGCGTCGCTTTGTTGACCGAGTCTGACTTATTGATCGCAATGATGCGCTGTTCTGCATTCGCAGCCAACTGCAGTGTCTCATTGTCGTAACTGAGGAAAAGCCTGTCGTCCCTGTCTTTCTCAATCGAGGCCAGAACGATGATAATATCAGAGCTCAGAGCCTTGAGCCTTGCTCTCCTGATCCCTTCTTCTTCGATGGCCCCGATAGTGTTGTCGCTTGCAAGAGCACGAGTCCGGATACCCGCCGTATCGGCAAAGGTGCATAGATACCCTCCGATGTCCAGACTGGCCTCCACGATGTCTCTAGTCGTGCCGGCCTCCCTCGACACGATGGAAGCCTCGCGCCCCACGATCAAGTTCATCAACGAACTTTTGCCGACATTTGGCGGACCTAGTAACGCAATCCTGATACCCTTCTTGAGCAGCTCCGTCCTCTGGCCCGCGAGCTCATGCTGATCGATAGACCGCAGAATCCGCTGCACCATAGCCGTGACGTTCCGGAGGAGCTCACGCGGAGATTCATCAAAGTGCTGGTCCTCAGAGAAGTCGATGAGAGCCTCGATTTCGCCTCTCGCGAGCAGTAGCTCTTCGCGCCAGGCGTCGTAGGTCTGGCCCCTCATGCCCGAGTTTCCAAGCACCGCAGCACGTCGTTGCTGCTCTGTCTCTGCGTCTAGAACATCGCTCAGTGACTCCACCTGAGATAGATCGAGGCGGTCGTTCAAGAAAGCGCGCTTGGTGAATTCGCCCGGCTCAGCATAGCGGATACTGCGGGGCCCCGCTGGTGTTTTGCAGCGGGGAGCGGCGCCCAATACTGCTTTCACCGTCGCAGGGCCCCCGTGGACGTGCAGCTCGAGCACATCTTCACCGGTGACAGTCTTTGGTGCTGGAAAGTACAAGACCATAGCCTCGGAGTCGAGGACATGTGTCTTGTCTGGAATCTCCGGGTCATACAGAGTTCTGACAGCCGCGTATCTCGGTCTCGGGGGTTGCTTCCCGGGGCAGAGACTCTTGTAGATATCTAGGCACGCGGGTCCTGAGATACGAATAACGGCAATGCCAGCCCTCCCTTGAGCACTTGAGAGCGCGTAGATGGTGTCCTGCTTTGAGGGACCGGCTAGGATGCCGAGGGTGTTTCTGCTGTGTCTATTCTGACAGACCAGGCTCGATATCGATCTCACAGGAGCGCTGTAGATACGCTGCTTTCCCAAGACCGCATCTTGAGTACCAAGAGCGACGGCTTTGTGTGAGAGCGGCAGAGTCGAGCTGAGGTTTGGCGGAAGTCTTCGAGCTCGAACTGCAAGTCGAGCATTGCGGAACATTGACTCTTGCCGTCCTCAGAAATCATTCAAAGGAGTGCCTTTTGCTCCATCCAAGCAACAGACTCAGAGAAAAGACCGGAACGACAACGTGATTTGTCCGTAGGAAGAAGTTGTTGAAGTTCTCCAGGCCAAACTCGGAAATCGCAGCTGCGCCCCACTAAATTAGAAATCGGATCCCAGCAGGTGGATTGGCGCTATCGATAAGCCGGCGTGCAAGGGCCAGAAGATTTTATTTTCTCTTGGGAGCAAACCAGCCCGACTCCTCTTCTGCGCAACAACATACGCCGAGCGTGCAAATATCGCCCATCATGTCTTCTGACGAGATCGTTTGGTATGATACAATCATACGATTTCCGCAGAGGAGCATACACTGACAAGCTACAGGCAATACATCAATCAAAACTTCTGCGCCTTCAAGATACGGTTCGCATCCTTTTCGTCCTCGATCCTGCGACTGCAGCTAACAGCAGTGTGAAGGACGCCGAACAACCAGAAGCAGACTAACTTCTGCCGGAACGAGTACAATGTGACCGGTCTCTGTAACAGACAATCGTGCCCTCTGGCGAACAGCAGATATGCCTCCGTCCGGCCGCACCCCGACAAGCCGAACGTCCTCTATCTCTACATGAAGACCGTCGAGCGAGCCCATCTGCCAAATCGCATGTGGGAGAAGATACGGCTGCCATCGAACTACCAGAAGGCTTTGGCGATGATAGACGAGAAGTTAATGTACGGTGTTACAATGCATATTCCTTTGTCCCTCCCAATGACCCACTAACTCCGTGGATCTGCAGGTACTGGCCCGAGTTCCTCAAGCACAAAGCCAAACAACGACTCACCCGCCTGACGCAAGTCGCCATCCGCATGCGCAGGATCGCTGCCGAGGAGGACCGTCTCGGTGAGAAACTCGTACCCAAGCTGGCGCCTAAGGTAAAACACCGCGAAGAGGCCCGCGAGCGCAAGGCTGAGGCCGCGGCCAAGTTGGAGCGGACGATTGAGCGGGAGCTGCTGGAGAGATTACGACAAGGCGCATACGGTGACCAGCCTCTCAATGTGTCGCAGAAGATCTGGGAGAAGGTGCTCAACGGCCTGGAGAAGGAGGGGCGGGGTGTGCGCGACAAGGACCTGGATGATGGCATTGAGGAGGATGAGGAGGATGAGGAGCTTGAGAAGGAGCTGGAGGAGGAGGACGATGAGCTGGAGGGCAACGTCGAGTATGTCAGTGATCTCGAGGAGAGTGAAGACGACATCGCCGACATAGAAGATTGGATGGCCAGCGAAGAGGATGACGACGAGGAGGATGATGAGGAGGAGGAAGACGACAGCGAGGAGGATAGCGAGAAGGAAGCTACGAAGAAGGGCAAGGCAAAGGCTGGCGACAAGCGGAAGAGAGGTCGCGTTGTCCGCATGAAGGGCCGGAAGAAGATAGAGCGCGAGATCGAGGAAGAGCCGGTCAGGGAGAAATTGGCTGTTGCAGACTGGTGAGAATGCTACCTGTCACATGGCGAGGCGTTTGGTGGAACGGAAAACGGCCTGCGGTTTGCTTTACAGGCCCGAGTAATAGGTAGAAGGCTTCTACAGATACCAAATCAGATCAGATGACCCATTCGAGTTGGATGACCAAAGCCTAAGGTAATCATGCGTTTTGTTTGAGGTTGTCATTGCATTTCCTTTGTCGTAGGCGGTCAACCACTCCCAGGTTGTATTCAGGGGCTACCCCCCAAGCTCCATCTGAAGTGGAGGGGCCAATCCATTTCAACCTGACACAAAGTGCCCTGCCCAACTCCGACCTGTTCACTTCTCGACATAATCCACAACCCTCGAACTCGACACCTCAGAAAGAAGACTCGAACTCTCGAACTCTCGAGCGACCGAGCATCTGTCCCCTGCAGACCAAGTCAAATGCGAAGGCTTGCGGAAGCAACTTGCGAGACCACACGATCAATCAGCGCCCACCGCCGTTGCTGACGAGCCGCCCGCGGACCACGAAACGGGACGAAACCTGAAGCACCGTCCGGACTGCGGTCTTCAAGGGCACTACCTACCCTACCTTACCGCAGTGACGCCCTCGCTGCATCATCATCATCTATCTACAAATCTTGCATTCGACCTACACAGACGAACTATCTTACCCAAATCCACCTCCACCATGTCGTGGTACTCCAACATCGCCTCGCGCGTAAACAACTCCGTCTCCTCCCTCTCTCGCAACCTCCTGAACAGCGAAGCCGACGGCGACACCGACGACGACACCCACGTGTGTCGCGTGCTGCGGCAATACTACACGGAGAAAGGCACTGGCTTCCCGCAATGGCTGCCCCCGGACCCAAAAGCGCCCCCGCCCGTCGCCGTGCAACAGGCTCCCGCGCTCAATTCTCGCTACGGCAACCTACAAGCCAGCCAGAGCGCCGGCGGGCTCAGCAGTCTGTGGGATAAGAACAGGGGCGCCTCCGCGCCACCGGTAGGCGGCAATGCTGCGGGCCCGCGCAACCCCTTCGCGGCGCGCAATGCCGTGAGCCCGGACCCGACAGCGGGAGGAGCCGTGAGGCCACCGCTGCCGGGCAGTGCGGCGCGCACCGGAAGCTACCAGAGTGCAGCGGCGCCCGGGAGTATACAGGACCGGCTGAAGGGGAGGCTCGGGGGTGGTGCGAGGACGGTGAGTCCTGGGAACAGTGGGAGTCCGTTTGCGCCGCCGCCTGCGTCGCCGGCCAGGGGCGGGAGCGGGAGCGGGGACTATGATCCGTATAGGGCGGGCAGCTACAGCGGCGGCGCTGGTGGGGGAAAAAACCCATATTCGCCAGGTGGGAGTGATGCTGGGAGTGCTGGGGGGAGGTATGGAGGGGGTG
>MUZH01003235.1:0-10729 GCA_003012965.1 Juglanconis oblonga
ACCCTCCCCTCCCCTCCTACTAGTCTCTTGATTTGGAAGAGTATAGAATAAGGACCACTCTATTATTCTCACCTGGGAAGACAGCCTCAGAGACTGACATGACTGTATTGCAGTTGATACATCAACTTGGCAAAGATGACAGACTCCAAGGAGGATGATCCCTTCACCTGGGACGTCGACCGCGTCGTCAAAGAGCTTTGTACCTCTGCACGCACTTGGGTGCCCACCCCTCGCATGCAGTTCCCAGACCTCGCTCACTTGGAAGCAAGACTTCGAGAGGGGGAGTATGACGGCGAGCTTCTTTTGAGCTCGCTCAGAACCGAGAGAACCGAGAGTGATCTCTGGTCCGATCTTGGTATCACCAAATCCAAGTTCAAGCACACAATTCGCACTGCCGTTGCCCAACTTCGAAACCGCAGTCCCGAGTACAGGAAGTACGACCGGTCCTTACGCTATGACCCAGACGACAACATCTCCCCCAAAAAGGAGAACCGCTTTCTATCTCCAGGGCTTACCGATTCTGCAACCCCCCACCCGGCCTCTGACAGCAATATGAACAGGCAAACACCCAAGCAAACCCCCACCCAACCACCACCCGAAGCCTCTACCGAGACGCCGCAGAACGGCGCACGACCCACTCACGACTATGACAGCGACGGCTCAACAAAACCCGCCAAGAAGAAGCGTCGCCTTGCAACGACGGCCCTGATGAGGATTGACCTCCCAACCAGAGATGCGCTCTTCAGCACTGCGCCCGTCCTGACGGAAGCGGATAGGTTTGCGGCGTTGATTCCAAACGACCTCGCAGCCCCGAGCCAGTCAGGCAACTTTCTCGACCGGTTCCTCAGCAGACCGGGAGCTTATTGGGGCGAGGGCAAGCTCACTCTTGAGGACCTCTTCGGCTTCGATGCGATGGTCGATACAAACGTGGATTTTGGGTGGGCCCAACCCAAAGGTTTCGGCCGAGCAAAGTCCAAGTGGGTAAACACCAAGATGATGGGTTATCTACGTGAGCTTCCCAGAGACGACGAGTCCGACCTCCCTCCATTTGGAGAATCCGACGAGGAGGACAACGCCGAATGGGAGTCGATCCAGCGTGAGATGGAGGAGGAGGCGGAAGAGGTCCGCCAGGAGAAGCGGAGAGAACAGGCCACGATTCTTCCGTCCGAGGCAGTTGACGCCTACATCAAGGAGATGATCCAAGATCTTAGCACCCGTTGGCAGGAGACAAAACTGCCAATCCAGCAGCGCAAGGCTCTCACAATATGGAATCAGTCTCGTCAGAGAGGGACCCGCTCCAGTCAGATCGTACAGCTGACACGGTCACTTGGGTCAGAGAAGAAGCGTCTTGAGGCCAAAGTAAACTCTCTCAAAGAGAACTCCTACTCGAACGAGAAGGAACTGCGGAGTATGGAACCTACTCTTGAGCCTACTGTCTTTGAGATCGAGAAGGTCAAGTGGACCATCAACATCTTGCGGAGCCCTTACGCGCCGGAAAAGGTCTCCATACCTTTAGCTCCACGACCCAAGAAGAAGCCTACGGCATCCGCCGACGGTGGCATTGACATCTGGAGCGAGGACGAGCTGGATGACTTCATTGTGGATGACGACCCTCCAGCCACCAGCGACCAGGCGGCTGACCCAATGGACGTCGACGCTCCCCAGATCTCCGACCCAAGTCAAAGCTTTGACTCCACCAGCGACGGCGACGTTGTGATGTACGACCTCACGCATGTTGGGAGCGCAAAAGATCCCATTGATTTGCGCACGCCAATGAAGCCGAAGCCGAAGCCTGTGTCACCTCTCCCATCTGCTAAGGGCAATGGTCCGCCACCATTTTCTGCCGTTGAGGAGATTGCCAAGAAGGGAACTCAGTATTGGCAGGACAAGCGTGACAACCGCCGAGTGGTCATTACTCTTATCTCCAATTTCGCGAAACAACGGCAGAAAAAGGTATTCGAGGCTGTGATCTATTCAGCCACGTCTGATGAGTTCTGGAATGACCAAATCGTGACGGCAATGAAGTTCAATTCTGACATGCGCAATGGTCTTCTCGAAGAACCACTTTCGGATAAGGTCCGACGTGATGTTGCAGTTGCCATAGCACGACTCTTTGATGCTTTCACCGGAGGATTCTGGCCGGTAGGCGCCGAGAACAACCACGAAAGTTTGGAAGCAATCTTGGGCAGGATCACAAAGAAAGAGAACCACCACTTCGACGACTTCTGGGCCTTCCTTCAGATGCTTGCTCCCTTCTTTGGAGTCAATCCAATAGACAAAGAGGGAAACCTCATGTCCCAAGACATGAGTACCGACAAGGCCAAGACTGCTCACCAGAAATTGAAGAAAGATAAATTCAAGATTTCTGCTCAAATCCGCCTGGACGAGGAGAATAGTTCGCAGGCCAAGGAGGCTCGCAGACTCGAATTCCGGGCTTCCACCCTTGTTCACAAGGGGAGCGCGCGTCTGGTCATCAATGAGTCAAAGGAAGAGGGACAGGGTCTCGTTTTCATCCATCCTCACATTGCTGACAGAATCCAAGATCATCAGATCGAAGGGGTTCGCTTCATGTGGGATGAGATCACCAAGGACACCCATAAGGGATGTCTGCTTTCTCATACCATGGGCCTAGGAAAGACAATGCAGGTCATCACCGTCCTGACTGCTCTTGCGGAAGCTGCGAAATCTGAGGACGAAGCCATCTCCTCGCAGGTCCCAGAGCATTTGAAGAAAATGAAAATTCTCATACTCTGCCCAGCCGGCATCTTGAACAACTGGTTGGAGGAGTTAGACCGATGGGCACCTCCTGGCATACTGGGAACGTTCTACAGTCTCGAATCCGATGTACCCCAATACCGCCGAGGTCGCATCGTTGAAGACTGGGCATATGGCAGAGATGGCGCTGTCCTTGTCATAGGATACAGTCTTCTCCGAAAGCTTGAGCAGCGAGTGCTTCAAATTGTTCTGGACGTGCCCTCCATTGTTGTCGGCGACGAGGCGCACTACTTCAAGAACCGCGGCTCCTATGTGGGCGAAATCGTCAACTCCTTCAAAACCACGAGTCGTATCGCCCTTACGGGGTCACCTCTGTCAAACAACGTCAACGAGTATTACTCAATGGTCAACTGGGTTGCGCCCGGGTTCCTTGGTGATCCTGACGAGTTCTCCGAGCGATATGCACACCCGATTTCGGAAGGTCTCTACAAGACCAGCAGCATTTCTTCTGCTAGGAAGGCCAAAATTCTCCTTGCGGCCCTCAAGAAGTTGGTCGGAGCAAAGGTTCATCGGAGAGCTGTGAATGTCTTGAAGGGCGCCCTCCCCCCAAAGACGGAGTTTATCATTTATCTGGATCTCATAGAGATCCAGAAGAGGGTCTACGAGGCCTACTTGCAGGGCGTTCTGACATCAGGCCAAAAGGTTACCGTCAGAAACGTCTGGGGGCTCGCTGCGGCATTGACGCTTCTCCTTGCTCATCCGTCGATTCTTCGTCGGAAGATAGAGCAGGAAATGGATGGGCAGGAGAACCAACCGAGGAATCGCGCTTCCAGTGAAGAAGACCCGGATCTTGACGTATCATCGGAAGCGCTAGTCGATGCTCGAAAGGCCTTTGGCGACCCACAGATGTCCAGCGCAATCGACGCCTCGTACAAGATGACCGTGCTAAACAAGATCTTCGAGGAGTCCTTGAAGCTGGGTGACAATGTGCTGGTCTTCTCACAGTCTCTTCCCGTCCTGAAATTCGTCGAGCAACGTCTTCTTCGCGAAAAGCTCCGAGCTTACTCTCGGATCGATGGCTCAACCAAGGTTCACGAGAGGCAAGCTATAGTCAAGAAGTTCAATGAAGGCCACAGTCAGGTGTTTCTGGTCTCGACTACGGCAGGCGGTGTGGGTTTGAATATCTATGGTGCCAACCGGGTCGTCGTCCTGGACTCCAAATACAATCCTACGCATGAGCAGCAGGCAATTGGGCGATCATACCGCATCGGCCAGACCAAGCCAGTGTTCGTATACTGGCTCATTTGCGATGGCACGTTTGAGAAAATGCTGCAGAACCAGCAGGTGTTCAAGACGCAGCTGAGCTCTCGTGTGGTCGACTCAAAGGCTCCAATTGCAAGAGCTGATCCAAGTCTCATGAATTGGTTCGTGAACCCCCAGGAGGTGCCACACAAGGACACGTCTGGCTTCCGAGGAAGAGACCCCGTCATGGATGCATTGCTTGATTCGGATGTCGCCAATGGCATCTCGTCCATAGAAACTACCGAAACGTTCGAGGAAGAAGAGGAGGACAGCGAGCTCAAGCCCGAAGATCAGGAAGAGGCCAACCAAATGGCCCTCGGCAAGATAACTGAACCCTCACTGCGAGATCTCGGTGAAGTACGACAGCCTCCCAGTTTCAACTCTTTGTCCTCTCTTTCTTTATCCAGCCAACGGGCAGCAGACGCGGGCACAGCCGCAACGCAGGAAGGAGGAGAGCCTATTTCCGCTCCAGTCTATGTGGACCCAGAGCGATCCGCCAAGCGACTCCGCAGAATGTCGGCACCTGGCGAACTAGAGCCTGCGTCAGACGGGCTTACTGATGATTTTATGTCGTGTGGCTTCTACAGCCTGGCTAACACATCCACGCAGATTCCTCCAGGGATCTCCTCAACGCCATCTGTGCCAGGAACGACCCACTTCGGCACAAGTGGTACATCGCCAGTCAGCGCGCAGCCGACACCTCTGCCGTTGAGCATGCCCGGATCTGAGCAGGTTCACACAAAGGCGCCATTCGGTCAAAATGGCCTGCCTGTCTTCGGCCTGCCCAGTTTTCAGCCGCTCCGTGCGATCGCGTCAGTCGATTCAAACATGCAACGACAGGCAGCCCCGGTTCTTGACACTCCTCAGGCACCTGGAGGCTGGCAACAGCCCGGCCAGCAGTTCCCCGGTACTAACCCAGTCCCAGTCCTTGGCAGCTTCAACGAAGCAGCCAGCGGACGGAGTGCGAGATCGATGTCGTTGCCTGGACAAGCGCCGGAGCGTCTTGCACAAGGCACACCGACTGCTGATGTGCTGGCGTATTCCAAGATCGGCTTTGGGCTGACGCTGAGCAAGGCTCTAGATCCTTCGATGAGTGTTCAATGCGAGGATACTGTCCAAGAAATCGAGCAAGCGATGAATCTCGCAAACCTTGGAGGCCTACAGAAACGTAGAGTATGGGTCAAGCTTACAGAAGTCCTCCAGATGAGTCCAGAGTCTGCCAAAGCTATGGTCGACCGTCGCACTTCACCTCACATCCTCGTAATGGAGAGCAAGGAACAGGTGGTGTGCGCACTGCTTGGGATGTCCAAGGTTCAAGATCCGGACGTATGGGACCCTTTTTCTTAGTTTCGCAAGATCTGGGATTGGCTGGAGCCCATATTTGGTATCGGATTGAACTATGTACTAACATGGAACGTCACGACCAGCACGCCCGCCAATTTTTGCACCGACCCAGCAAGAAGGACAACGACAGGAGCTCGGCTGCAGATCTTGCAGCAATGCACGACATACTGAGGAGGAGGCAGAAGAGACCTATCAAAAAGGAGAAGCGGCCTTCAAAGACACCAAGTCCGTCCGAGGGGCCCGGCAACTCGAAATTCGACCCACTTGTGATTGACGACTGAGTAGACGGTGGTTTTGGCCTCCTTTTCTTCTTCCTTCCTCCATGTTTTTTCACTACCACAATTTCTCGTCATCGGCGTTGGTCTACGAGATACCCGGTGGAGACAATGATTTCGCTCGGTTTGGGGCATTTCGTCGCACATGGCGACGATGGAGTTTGGAGGCAGGGTATTGCCTCTTCGGATTTTTTTTTGGGGGGGGGGGGCGTTTGGCACCATGGAAAGGAGAAACAGAAAGGAGCGGGAAGACTTGTGATTCTCTGGAGAAGACTCTGGAGAGTGGTGGTGGCTTTCCGATTTTGCAGGCGACTGCAACAAAAAGGAGGCTTGAGCTTTGGCGAAAAGAAAAGTGAAGGTGGAGAGGACTATGGGAGATTACGGAAAATGGCTTGCGATTCTACTGGGTCGATTTCATGGATATGGCTTGAGTTATGCCTTACAGCTAGCTCGTTCGACAGGTGTCTCCATGAGATTGCCAGGTGAAAGACTAACCATACACTACTTTTTACACTACAGCGGCGGTTGATTCGGGAGGTATGTCTGCCTCTGCACCACTGTTCGCTATCTGGGTTTGTGAGATGCTTGACGGATACGGTGACAATGACTGGTGGTGATGCATAAGCAAGCCTCTTTCGTGGCGTGAACCACTGCGCTGGGCCCGGGAGTTGTTGGTCTTGCAAAGGGCCAAGTACCCGGAGGCCTGGGCAGTGGTCAGCCCGCTCTCGAGTTCTTTTCGGGAGCCAATGAGAGCAGTTGTGATTACTAGTGTAGCATTCCTTGCCCTGCCCGGGTTGCCGGGGCCCCAGGGGCCGTGGACCTGCGGGCTCGGGGAGTTTGGTGGGGCTGAATTGGATGACTGTCGACCTGCAGTAAGTACCTAAACAACCTTGGAAGCCGAAACACGGATGATGGAAGGCTGCGCGTCTTGGTCGTCGCACGCTGGTCCTTGGAAAGTGAGGGAGGAGGTTGTGAAGAACATGAGGGTTTCTCCAATGTCCACAATATTGCAAGTGCGATTTGGGGCCAGTTTGTCGGGATTTTTATGTACAGCGGGGCAGAGAGCATCACGGATGTATCGGTTCTCGGCGGACTACTGCAGCGGTCAGACGACTATTTGTTAAGAATAAGTACACGTGGAGTACCGAGTCTCTCAAAACTTAATCGTATAGAGGACTGTGTGCTCGGTAAAATCGACCATATCCCCCATATCCCCCTACTAGTCCACACCCGGTCCTCCGAACTACCTTTTCTCTCCTCTTCACACCTTTTCACAACATCCCCTCTCCCTACCAGTACCAGTACCAAGCAACAACTTCCCAACCTCCCAACCTCCCAACCTCCCCACCTCCCCACCTCCCCGCGATCGCCTCCTCACCATTGTCAATTTGCAACTGCCAGCCATCATGGACGCTGTTCTGCGGCAGTCCAAGGCCATGTGCCCCTTCTTGAAGAAGGCTTCGCCCGCCACTTTGCGCGCCTTGTCCACCTCGACCCGTCCGGCGCCCCAGGCCTCTTCCCCTTGCGGTGGCACCATGTCCAAGCTGCAGCTGCTCGCCCACCGGTGCCCCGTCATGGGGAAGGCCCTCGCCGTCCAGTCCGCCAAGTTTGGTCGTGTCGGCGGCGGCATTGGCGTCGCTGGCCTGTCCACCCACTCCGTCTCTGCTGGTCATCATGCCGGGAAGCTGGGGAAGGCTCGGGGCCTGCACACCAGCCGCAGCCAGGAGGCGAGGGCTGTTGACGGGCCGTTGTTCCGTGAGAAGAGTACGTTGATGCTATCGACAACAGCGCAGACATGAGTACTGACATACATGACCGCCTCTAGCCGCAGTCCCCCCCACCGCTCCCCGTCAAGCTGCCCCGGCCGTCTGCCCCATCAGCACCGAGGGCAAATTCGACTACGAGGCCTACTACAACGCCGAGCTGGAGAAGAAGCACAAGGACAAGTCCTACCGCTACTTCAACAACATCAACCGGCTCGCCAAGGAGTTCCCCCGTGCCCACATGGCCTCCCGCGAGGAGAAGGTCACCGTCTGGTGCGCCAATGACTACCTCGGTATGGGTCGCAATCCGCACGTCCTGCGCTCCATGCACGAGACGCTGGACGAGTACGGCGCGGGAGCCGGCGGCACTCGCAACATCTCGGGCCACAACAAGCACGCGGTCGAGCTTGAGGCCACCGTTGCAAGGCTTCACGCCAAGGAGGCCGCCCTGGTCTTCTCGAGCTGCTATGTGGCGAATGATGCTACGCTTGCGACGCTGGGGAGCAAGATGCCCGAGTGCGTGATTTTGTCGGATAGTTTGAATCATGCTTCGATGATCCAGGGTATTCGCCACTCCGGCACAAAGAAAATTGTGTTCAAGCACAATGACGTGGAGGATCTGGAGGCCAAGTTGGCATCACTGCCGCTTCATGTCCCCAAGATCATCGCGTTTGAGTCTGTCTACAGCATGTGTGGCTCGATTGGACCCATTGAGAAGATCTGCGACCTCGCCGACAAGTACGGCGCCATTACCTTCCTCGATGAAGTTCATGCCGTTGGCATGTACGGCCCACACGGTGCCGGGGTGGCCGAGCACCTCGACTTTGAAGCCCACAAGCAAGGCCGGCCTCAGGGCACAGTCATGGACCGCATCGACATCATCACTGGAACACTCGGCAAGGCGTATGGCTGCGTTGGTGGCTACATCGCCGGCAGCAGCAAGCTGGTGGACATGATCCGTTCCCTCGCACCCGGCTTCATCTTCACGACTTCTCTTCCTCCAGCGACCATGGCTGGTGCCAAGACGGCCATCGAGTACCAGATGCACTATCACGGCGACCGCAAGTTGCAACAGCTCCACACCCGCGCTGTCAAGGAAGCGTTCGAAGAGCGGGATATCCCCGTGATCCCCAACCCGAGCCACATCGTCCCGCTGCTGGTCGGTAATGCCGAAGTCGCCAAGGCAGCATCTGATATGCTGCTGCAAAAGCACCAGATCTACGTCCAGAGCATCAACTACCCTACGGTTCCTGTCGGCCAAGAGCGTCTGCGGATTACGCCCACGCCCGGCCACACCAAGGAGCTGCGCGACCACCTCGTCAACGCCGTGGATGCGGTCTGGACCGAGCTCGGCATCAAGCGCACCTCCGAGTGGGCTGCCGAGGGCGGCTTTATCGGTGTCGGTGAGCCTGCTGCTGGTGCTGAGCCTCCGCTGTGGACGGATGCGCAGCTGGGGATTGAGGAGGGCGTCAAGGAGATCAGGGCCGAACAAGCCCAGAATGGTGTGCAGGTGAAGAACGGTGGTGTTCTGGAGACGCTGCTCGAGCGTGAGCTGGTTGCGAATCGGCCGGTGACTGTCGTTTAATTCCCAGAAGACCTCGCGAAGTGTGTGTCGCTAGTCACCTGAGGGGAGCTCATCGGACCTAAACCACTCTCGTTCGAGCGGGCAACGACAGCAAAGGGAGGACTGGCCACTGTTCTGGTGTTGAGTAGAAAATTCTGTTCGAAGGACCTCTGGTCAGCACACGATGTCTTGCTTGTACATGGAGAGAACCCTGTGGATGAAGCCTGGCGCGTTTTTACAAACAAAAAAACTTGCCTACCTAGGTAATGAAATTACTGGCATCGCCTTGTTGAGCGATATTGACTGCCACAATATTTGTTCCCCCACAGCAGCGTGTGATGGTGAATGACATGTTACCTTGGGGGCAAAGCTGCCACAGCACGGGATCTCGAATCTGGCACCAGACCCATTTCAGTATCTTGCAGGGTCCTGTGGAACCCGCCACCATGGTGCGACATCCGTGTCGTGCATGCCCAGATCGAATCTAGATCTGGGGCGGTAAGATGCTGGATCTAGATGCAGCCCTGTGGAGGGCTCCCTGATCAGGAGATGTTGTGGGGAGGCGGATGATGATGGACGGTACAGCCAGTTCGAAGAGCTGAGGGGGCCGCTTGGACTTGGAAGAGATGTGCTCGGAAAAACTGAAGCAACATACATACCTAGTGAAGGGAAGTGTAGCTGGGTGGGTGTAGGCTGAGGTCTCTGCCCCATGTTTTCCAGGTTTTCTCTTCTATAATCAGGACAAGATCCTATCCAGACTCTCTATACAGCGCTCTGGGCGTCTTCTACCGGCTGTCTTGCCACTCTTGTCCTTCACTGCACCTCATTCCTTCCTGGCGACAGTCATCCATGCTGCCGCCGTGACGTCCCCTGATCATCTGCGACTCCAAGTCTCTCATGTTGCGCATTCACCACTGCTTGGATGTGGGCACATGCAACTTGCGATGCAGTCTCGACACAATCTCCACAAAATCCGGCTCATTGTCCTCGTTGATGATCCCATGCCGGATAAAGAAATCAATCAGCGCCAGCGCAGTGTTCGGTTTGAACTCCCCCATGGCCATGGCCTCCTGCACTCTCTCGAGATCCCACAGATAGAACTGCTCCACTTCGTCGTCCCTGGGCCTCGGCACGATCGTCTCGGCCAGCTCCGCGGGGACCTCGAGGTCGTAGTTGTAGAGGACGTCCGGGACGCAGAGCCCAACGTCGAAGCCTCCGGCCGCGGCCTGCTCGTCCGACCCGCCGCCGCTGCCCGTCTGCGTCACGTAGGTGATGATGCCGACGGCCTTGACGTGCCTGGCCACAAAGTCCTCGGGCAGCGAGGCCTCCTCGTCCGACTCGTGGAGGATGCACTCGAGCGGCGACTCCTCGGCCCGCACGCCGCCGGCCACCGTGTTGTCCAGCATGCCCGGGTACGTCCGCAGATGCCGGCTCCGGCGCGGCACCCAGAACTGGTACCGCCACCGAACAAGCCTTCCCCCCTCCCCCTCCTCCTCCTCCTCCTCCTCCTCGGTGGGCGGCGATCGCGTGTACACGGTCATGTGCGCGCCGCGGTTGGCGATCCCGAACAGCGGGGCCGCGGACCGGCGCAGGCGGACGAGGGTCTTCTTGCCCTGGTAGTCGCGCGCGCCCATGATGCGGAAGTCCTCGCCCTCGGCCTTGCGGCCCAGGGTCCGGGCGAAGACGCCCGCGTCCTGGGCGGCGCGGAGCAGGGTCCGGAGCGAGGCGTTGCAGGCGGCGGCGGTGTCGGTGCCCCGGGAGGTGTC
>MUZH01003236.1:0-10599 GCA_003012965.1 Juglanconis oblonga
ATCCTAGATCCTATACTTCGCCCTTATATTCTTAACTAGTCGGAACTAATCTCCGATAATTATTAGATCTTCGTATAGGGCTCTCTAGTAGTTATAAGCGCGATTAATATACGTCTTAAGTTCTAGTCGTCGCTATATAAAGCGCTAAGCCTAACGCGTCCCGACGCGTCCCGTATTACGCGTTATAAGCAGAAGACTAGCTATATCTATTATATCGGCAAGCCGGGCTGAAAATCCTCGGGCATCTCGATCTAGTATATACTTAATAAGAGTCTCCTCTTCCGATTTAGTTAATTTCTATATCGGGGGTCGTATATTTATTTTCGATTATCTGCCTTTAATCCGATTATATAGGGTAGAGAGAGGGATATTATAAAGCTTTGCAGTATATTATTAGCTTATTTTTTTGCTCGATCTAATAGCTTCGATTATAAAGATAATCCGGTTTTCCTAGGTAGCGAATTCTATTATTAGTTATAGAGAAAATATATCTGAACTAGTAGAGTATAGAATTCGAAGGAAAGTGCACGACTTACTATTATGCACGACTTACTGTACATCCACATTACCGGTTCTAGCATATATATAAAGGCTAGGCCGCTCGTCGTCCTAAGGTCGCTTAGGTAAAGGAGCATATTATTATTTACTGCTATGCTATAAAGAAGAAGAAGGAGATTATAAGTCCTAAGGATAATATCGACTATATCGGTTAAATATTAAGTAAAGAGGAGTAATAAGAATAGGTTGAAGTATTATCTAACGCTATTACTAGTAGAGATATATAATAGGTCTTATAATTATAATATTTTATAGGATTAAGGATTTAGGATATATATTAGGGTTTGCAAGTCTAGCATATCTTATTTTAATTATAATAGTTTAACGGGGGGACTTTATATTTATTTAGCTATCTGGAGCTATTATGCTATTTTTAGTAAATATACTTGGTTTATAGATAACTCGATATTAAGTATAAATTAAAAACTATTTATTATATATATCCTCTAGTTTATAAATATCTTATAAAGGTGCTCCGCCATATTATACGATAGATAACTATTATCCTAATATTCCTAGTTAGACTCTATTATCCTTTTATACTATTATACTAACCTAGGATAGCCTCCTCGACTTTATCCTCGTCGGCCTTGCCCCCCCCCCCGTTCGATAATATAGTCCCCGTTCGATATCGTAGTATATATTCCCTAGTATAGAAAGAGTATTTATCTGAAATTTAAGCCTATTCTATATAGAGGCGTATCTAGCTATTAAGTCGGTCCGTACTTACCTAACTAGGTAAGGGGTAGGTGGAGGTAGAGGTTTTTGCTACTTCTAAGTTTCCCTATAGGTAGATAGAAATGCTAAATTTTTACCTTTTCTTTATTAATATTAACTCCTGCTACCTCTTAAGAACTTCGAAACTATATAATAGTTACTTTCCCGAACTAGACTTACTTTATTTTTAACTGCCGGCTTCTAGACTTTATAAACTTCTATAGTAGGCAGGGCGCTCCCTCCCTAATATAATATATCTAATATTTATCAAGACCTTTCTTTATAGCAAAATTGATATTTTCTACCTTAAATTAATCTTATTATCCTTAATCTTTCTCTTAGGAAATTATAGTATATCTAAGCTTATTTTTAGTATTAAAAGTATTTTGCTAGGATTCCGTACTTAAGTATTAATAAGTGACTTTGCATTATATTACTTTAACTTTTTCTTTATTCGACTTTTATATTAAGGTAATAACGCTTACTATTAACCTTATATTAGAAAAAGATTTAATAATAAGAATAGGTTCGGACCTATCTATTATTAAGAAATAGTTAGCCTAAGAGTTATTATAGCGGAAAGATTAGCTTGCTACCTCTTAGATACCTATAATCGGACTAAAGGGGACGAGTAGAGTTATAGGCTTAAAGAAGCTTTTAAGTAAGTTCTTAATAGAAAGCCGGACCTTTAATTCCTAGCAGGTTAATAGGTAAGCGATATTTCGACTTCGAATTCCTAGGAGGCAGAGATAGACTTAGCCTTATATAATATAACCTCGATTTCTTACTTTAGGGACGATTCCTAATAGGCCTAAGAGTAAGGCCTACTCTATATCTCTTAAGCCGAATAACCTTATAAAGATAAGGTTATCTTCCTAATAATATATCCTTTACTTATATCTTCTTATTAGGCAGTATAGCCTAAGCTAAAAAGGACCCGACTTCTATTAAGGATAGTAAGGTAGCTTTTACGAAGAACTTCTTTAAGGCTATCGACTAGAATTAATATAGAGCTTTTATTAAGTATAATCTATTCTATAAGAACCTAGGGATTACCCTTAAGAAGATAATCGATAAGAAAGATTATATATTCGGGCTTATTATATTCGATATAGCGTTTATATTAGATAGTTTTAGCAGCAATTATATAAATTTGCCTAAGAATATTAGGGAGTAGCTTAATAAAGCTAAGAAGATATTCCCGGAGTATTAGACTATAATATATAAGACGATCGATATAATAAAGCTTCCTTAGATCTCGGGATTTAACTACCCTCGTTATAGGTATATATATCCTCTTAAGAAGGGTAAGCTATAGGCTAGAGTTAATATAATAGAGGTAATATATCTGAATAGGGTGAAGCTACCTAGGGAATAAGCTAAGAGCTATATAGCTTATAGCTTAAAGGGGGGTTGGATTAAGAAGAGGGCGCTAGATAAGGAGGAAGTAGATAATAATAATAATTCTATAGTTAAGCGGCCTTAGTAGAAGATAGCTAAGTATAAGTACCCTTTTCTCTATAGCTCTTTTCCTAGTAGTTGCTAATAAGTACGAAATAGCTAAAGGTAAGTATATTATATCCTTAGAGCTAGATAATAAGGATAAAGGCCTAGATAAGGCTCCCCTCCTAGATAACGACGACGAATACCTGCCTTCTAGCAAAGTCTCGGTATATAAGCGGGACGACGAGCTTAAAGTATATAACGCTCGGATAAGGATAATCGAAACGAGACTTTTTAAGTTTATAAACCTAGGCTTTTATAACCTATAATAAGTATTTCTTACCGGCAATAATATTCCTCTAAATAATAAAGAGCGACCTTACCTTTATAACTCTATCTATTAAATAATGCTTAAATTCGAACCCTATTATCCTAGGGTTATTAAGGCTATCGCTTTAGGAATATTTAACTATAGCTATATATAAGACGAATATAAGAATGCTAAATTCTAGGATAAGGGATTTATTGAGAAAGTAGCTTACCTATCTTATCTTAGTAAGAAACGCCCTATAGAGGCCGAGTATAACTTCTATTAACTAAAATATAATTTTTTAGCTAAGAAGAGTTAATTTAGAATTAGTAAGTTAAAGCTCTTTAAAGGTATTACCGATAATATTATTAGCTTAGCTTATCTATACGACGACGATGCTAGCTTAGCTTATCTATATAATAATATAAGCTTTATAGATAGAGATACTAGTCTAACTCTACCGTCGCTTATAGGCTCGGCTCGAGATAATAGTTATAATAATAAGCAGTAAACCCTATTAACTCTTATAATAAGAGCGGGCTTAATATTGCTAGTTATCTCCTTAATAGGTTATTATAATATCTAGATAAGTAGTAAGGACTTATATAGGTGCCTTATAAACCTATAATAGGTAAGCTAGTTTAGGAGCTATAGGATAATAGTTCTTAGGTTATAGGTATATAATATCTAGGCTTTTTTCCCTTTTGCTAATTTTATCTAGGCTAGTTAAGTTAATTAAGATAGAGAGAAGGGGATAGATATTTACTTAAAGTTATTTAGGTATAGTATTTTATTATAAACGGCTCCTATACTTTTTTTCGATATATCTGCCCCTTATTATAGGTAATATATCCTATTAGAGGAGCTTTAGCATTCTTACTTTCCTAATAGACTTAGACTAATATTATTAGAGAAGAGCTTCCTAAGAATTAAATTATATATTAATTTAACCTAATAGTTCTATTTATAGCCCCCTTAAAGTATAGCTACTAAGATTAGTCTACGGGCTATAAATATCTCTAATAAAAGTATAAAATCGAATATATATACTTTAGACGAACCTTATTAGGATTGCAACCTCTATATAAATAAGAGATTATTTAATTATATTATTTATTGCCTTTTTATCGCTATATTCGATATTTAGCAGGCGTATAGCAGGCGTATTATAGTATACTGCCGGCTATCGGTAGGGCATCTTACTAGGAAAATAGACTTATAAAATATCTATATATATACTAATATTAGGATCTTACTCGATATAATTTCCTATTTAATATAAGGCGCCTTAAATATAATATTAATACTAAAATTTTAAATTAAGCTAATACCTTTTATGCTAAATATACTCTTAAGTATTAATATACTTATAAGCAGTATATTAATAATATTTGCATATCTAGCTAAATTATACTTATAGCTTTATTAAGATACTAAATTATAACTTTGCTTACTATAAATATATCTTATATTTAACTAATAATTCTTATTAGAATAACTAATATAATTAATATTATAGGACTTTAATTACCTTACTTAGTTAGTAAGCCTACTCCGTCTATCTAGGACTAGATAGGATCTATAGATATTACTTATAAGTATAATATAGTTGCAATCGGCTAAATAAGATATAGGTTTAATTTAATTTAGAATAAAATAAGACGAAAGTATATTATAGTAATCCCTTATTAAGAGTATAATATCTTCGGTTAATAAAGTAAGAATAAATTTGGAATAAGTTGACTGCATTTGTAAATAGGCGGTCGGCATCCTTTTAAAGCGAATTTTATACTATTGTTTTGATTTAAGTTTAAATATAGCGCTATTATATTACGCCGTTGATTATCGGCACTATACTTATCCTAGTATATAATAAGGGCTAAATAGCGCGCTCGTCCCGGCTGAATTATAGATACTATATAGCTGCACTAATACTGTTATAAAATCAGATTATCGCAAATTATCGTGATCCCTATTTAATACCGTAGTGACACCCGTGTTCTCAGACCCCCCTTACGCACTAAGGTAGTCTTGGAGCAGTAGCAAGGACAGAAGGGCCGGGGATTCGTACTGCATCTTGGATTCGTCCAGACTGGAAATCAAGCAATGGGTATTCGCTAAGACTGTAAAACTTTGGTAGTCCATGAACTCATCTCCACAAGAACACACAGCCATTGGCGACTATCGGGGAACACACCACCAGTTTCTTCAGTCACCTCCTTCCTTTTCCTTTGATGCTCAATCCACCTGCCCGTATACCCCAAACTCCTCCCCTATTTTGCAAAATCGTCGCCAAAAAGGCTCCAAACCATTAGTGACTCCATGATACCACGCCACCAGCCTCCTTGGCAACCTCCTCCTTGATCATCTCCCTTCGGTCTCCTCCTCCTCCTCCTCCTCCTGCTCTTCGGCCACCACCTCCTCAGCTGCCTCATTCTTGGTCCTTCGCTGCTCAACCCACTCGCCCAGTTCCCTCCAGATCCTCTCTTTTTCGTCGGGTTTCAGTGTTGCCGCAAGTCCACTCGTCGAGCTCGCCACAAAGACACTGGCACCCTTCCAATCATTCTTATACACCACACCCTCCTGCTTCTCCTCTTCGCCGACATCACCAAGGCCCATGTTCTCACTTTCATTCTGCCAGCCATATCTGAACGCCTTGCCCACTGCTTTCCCACCATGCCGCACCCTCCACACTGACTCCCAAATGCTCTTCCCAACGATGCACACCACCTCGGGCCTCCAGAGTCGCACCTTGTCCTCCAGGATGCTCACACCCTGGTCCATCTCGGCCTTGCTTAACTCGGCACCATTGCGACTCGGTCGGGCGACGATGTTAGTGAGGCCCAGGTTAAAACGCTCCGGCAGGGTGCGATCCTCCTCAGCAGTGCAAGGCACAGGTAGCACCCCAGAAGAGTACATTAGCTTCCAGAAGCGATTCGTCGGGTGGCTGTAGGCGTGGCCGGTCTGGGCAGTGCGGACACCCGGGTTAAGACCGCAGAAGAGCACAAGGAGGTTCGGAGCCATGGCGTCAGGCAGCAGAGAGAGGTGGGCGTAGGTTGAGGGTGGAGCGTAGCCTGACTTGGGACGGGCGCGCTTGTTCTTCTGGGAGGTGGCCATAGAGGATGATGTTACATCTGTCTGCTCTGGCAAAGCTGTGATCGCAGCCGCATCACCTGAGGGAGCATTGTCCAGGAGGACATCGGCCTTACGTTTCTTCATCTCCGAGAATGAGGTGTTGCCGTTTGCATCAGGCAGCTTCGTCGGTCTGAATGACTTGTCAATCTTGGAAGATAATCGCTTGTTGAGCCGTGGTATTGTGGTGGATGTCTGTGTCTCCGGCAGATCTTCGGCTGAGGTGAATCTGAAGTCGTTGATGTCTAGTAGACCTCTGAAGGACAGTGACAGAGGCACCGCCTTGCTACTTGGTGTCTCTTCTGTCATAGTGAGATCATTGCAGGTGGTTGAGTTGTCAGTTGAGTCGCATACCTAAGTTATCAGTTTGATTTTCTGGTTCAATTCTCGGTTGCGTCTGGGTTGGAGCAGATATCGGATTATCGGTTAAATATCGGCTAAAGTGTTGATACCTCATGCCTGTTGGTTAGGTAAGTTGCAGGCTGAGATGTCCCTGGTCATCAGACGGTCTAACCTTATTGCACCTAGAGGTAAGAAATTAATAGGTTATTAGCTGATTGTCGGCTGAATTACTAGGTAGGTTGGGTAATAGATTAACTTCTAGATTCTAAGTGAAGCTGTACTAGCAGGTGAGTCAGACTCAAGTTACAGGTTAGTTAGATAGAAATCCTTGATCTTTTCGAAGGAGGTAAGGTGCACTGTAAGGCGGAATTCCTTAGGCCAGTGGTTGATGCTGATCTTGTACTAACAATAATCAAGAATGTCTTGACAAACTTTGAAGTGGGTCTCTGGTTCTGGGAAAGGAAAGCGTATGCACGAATATGGTTCAAGGAGGTGTTCTAAATTCTTGCAGGAGCCCTCTCTTCTAGAATTTCTGTTAGCTATTCGGGGGTTGCAGGAAGGTGCTGAATGAAGTCTCGAGGTCACTCATCACTGTATAGAAGGAGGTGGGAAACAGAAGTGTCTTTTTCAACACTCGGTACCTAATTCCATACAAAGACAAGGCTGTCTATTTCTCTGGTCTTAGCTCTAGGTAGGGCCTCCAACCTTCTCAGGATAGTCTTGAGATGTGCTACTTAATAAGTGATACTCATAGTTAAAAAGAAGCTGAAACCTTTGTCGATGGGAGTCCTGAAGAGGAAGGAGGGTTTACAAGTCTTGAAGAGGATGTAACAACCTTGAATGTTAACCCCCAAGAGTCAAAGGACAAACTAAGTCAGAAATAACCTTATTAGTCCGATTCATCATGGCCCACAGTGGAAAGTCACTCCTCAGAAGGGTAAGTACTTAGGTATCCAACAGGCTGGTAAGGCCAAAGAACAGCCCCAGCCCCAGAGTAATACCATTGGATGACAAAATGCGGAGGAACGCAGAAGCAAGGATTCAGAGCCCTTGAGTGATCTGAGCTCGTATTCTGGTTGCCTCTGCAGAGTCTTCTAGCGTGTCTCAATGGTGGCGTGGCATGGAATACGAATAGGAGGTGGCTCTGAAGACCATGTTGACGTCACCGGGCAGCGGTAGAGGTCGGCTGGGCGCAAGCTTCCTGGGCGACTCAATTGGAGCAGCTCCCCCACCAACCCACCAAGTACGGGAAGGTGCAGGGGCTCAGGGGTCCAGGCTCAGGGGTTGGCGGGGCAGTTGTGCACGGCGGCAGCAGCTGAATGTTGGATGCTTCTCAGCTTGTGCCTGCATGCTCCTACAAATGGGAAACAAAGCTGACTGTTTTCTTGCTTGTCACCGCCTGTCTGGTCTTTGCTGATTTTCCATCTTCATCCCTCTATTCAGGACAGCTCTACTTCTGCTGGATTTTGGAATCAGGTAGGAACTATCACCGACAAACCAGTTACGCCATATCACCAAACCACCATTGTCACTATGGAGGCCATTAAGCAGGCCCTCCACATTGGCTCCAGCAGCAAAGATGCCCCTCCACGCGCTCCTACTGCCGAGGAGGTCTCAACTCTGAAGGAGAAGTACGCAAAGGCAGACCAAGAGCAGGTCTTCACCTTCTACGACTCCCTCTCCCAAGACGAGCAGGCCCACCTGTACCACCAGCTTGCCGGCTTCGATCCCGACTACATCAACACCATTACCCAGAAGGCCCTCCATCCCCCTGAGACCGATGACAAGAAGGCCGAGCTCGAGCCCCTCCCGGAGTCCGCTACTGCCAGTATCATGGACTCGGACGCCGCAGATCTCGAGAAGTGGTACAAGTCTGGTCTGGAGTTGACCGCCCAGAACAAGGTGGCCGTTGTGCTCATGGCAGGCGGCCAGGGTACACGGTTAGGCAGTTCCGCGCCCAAAGGTTGCTTCAACATTGGCCTGCCATCCCACAAGTCTCTCTTCCAGATTCAGGCTGAGAGAATCCGGAGACTACAAACCTTAGCACACAAGCATGCAGGTCTGTCGGAAGACAAGAAGGTCGTGGTGCCCTGGTACGTCATGACCAGTGGACCGACTCGGGGTCCAACGGAGGCCTTCTTCGAGGAAAAGAAATACTTTGGTCTGGACAAGGAGAACGTGATCATCTTCGAGCAGGGTGTTCTGCCCTGTATCTCGAATGATGGTAAGATCCTCCTCGAGGGCAAGGGCAAGGTGGCCGTTGCCCCTGACGGCAATGGCGGCATCTACCAGGCCCTGGTAGTCTCCCCCGTGCTCGGTGACATGCGCAAGCGGGGCATCGAGCACATTCACGCATACTGTGTCGACAACTGTCTTGTCAAGGTGGCCGACCCGACCTTCACAGGTTTCGCGGCGTCCAAGGATGTCGACATCGCAACCAAGGTGGTTCGCAAGCGCAACGCGACTGAGTCTGTGGGCTTGATCCTGCAGAAGAACGGCAAGCCTGATGTTGTTGAGTACAGCGAGATCGATAAGGAGACCGCGGAGGCCAAGGACCCCAAACAGCCTGGCGTGCTCAAGTTCCGCGCAGCGAACATTGTCAACCACTACTACAGCTTCCGCTTCCTCGAGACCATCCCCAGCTGGGCCAAGAACCTGCCGCACCACGTTGCGCGCAAGAAGATCCCTTTTGTGGACCTGAAGAGCGGGGAGACGATCAAGCCGGAGAAGCCCAATGGCATCAAGCTGGAGCAGTTCGTGTTTGATGTCTTTCCCATGCTGGAGCTGAGCAAGTTTGCGTGTCTGGAGGTCAAGCGCGAGGATGAGTTCTCCCCACTCAAGAATGCGAAAGGTACGGGTGAGGACGACCCTGACACCAGCAAGAAGGACATCATGGACCAGGGAAGGCGATGGGCCGAGGCTGCGGGTGCTATCGTGATCGGCGACAGCAGCGCCGGTGTCGAGGTATCCCCTCTGACAAGCTACGTGAGTAAAACTGCGCCCCCGGTATTGATGATCCCGGAAACTGACGTCCTATGTAGGGAGGTGAGGGTCTTGGCCATCTCAAGGGCAAGGAAATAGCGCTCCCTGCCGTTATCGCAAATCCAGCCGAGCAGTAGCGCTGCAGGAGTTGCATTTTCGCTAAAGTGGGAGACCTGCTTGTCATGCACGACATCAAGTGCAAGCATTACGAAATCAACAAGCCCAATCCATATCGTTAAAGAGAGGGCCATGCATGAGATGAGTTTTGTCTGGGAGTATGCATTGGGTAGCAACAGAGCTAGCAACAAAATTCCATGATTGATGCTCATTTCCCAGTTTTCGTCTGTGAAGCTCCATTGAACGGACTGCCATCGGTGACTGTCGACTGTGCTCCACAGTTTTACCGGCATAGGTGGAAAGATACCTATCAGAAGATGTTGTTCCTGATTGTCAATTGGACTCTATTTCATAAAAGTAAAACGCCTTTCCGTGACTGTATCCCCTGTATGCAACCCTGGAGCCTCACAATAAACGATGCCAGGTGATGTCTAATGCAAAGTGAACGCCCAACCGAGCTCCCCTTCTTCCACATCAAATGAACCTTCATCAGTGCACTCCGAGGTAAACACTTGGCCGTGTGCCCTGTAGGTCTACCCAAGCGCACCATCCAGCGCACCGACCGCCGCGGCGCGAGCACGGGCCTCTATGAGCTATTCAAGAAGCTCAGGTAGCAATTCCAGCCGATGCTGATGACGTTGACGAACAGCACGCGGTGGTCGAGCGGGATGAACTTGAAGTTGACCGCCTGCACCCAGGGCCAGACCAGGTAGTTGGTGGTCAGCGCGTTCTTGTAGTTCTTGTCGAGCTTCTCGGGGACGGAGCCGCCCTCGAGCACGGCCATGGAGGACAGGAACACGCCGATGGCGCAGGGGGCGAAGACGCCCTGGTCGAGGGCGACGCGCGCGGCGATGGTCGCGTTGGGGGAGCGCAGGTTGACGTTCTTGGCGAGGAATTTGAACCAGGTGGCGGCGGCGGGGCCGAAGACCGCTTGAGGGGGGAGGGGTGCGGTTAGTTTATGGTGGTTGTTTCTGGGACATTGTGGGGGGGGGGTGTTT
>MUZH01003237.1:0-10749 GCA_003012965.1 Juglanconis oblonga
GCTCAGGACATTGCTGGGTCCTTTTGTTCCAACCTGGTAGATGGCAGCCCAGATTGCAGGGGATCGTAGCAAAGGAGTAGCAATCTTCGAACGAACGCATGCTTGGCAGCAGCATGGCATGGCATGGCATGGCCTTGCCTTCTGATGGAATCCTCTGATGAAGTCCTATCTGTGCCGTGGCACGGAGTGGTAAACAAAGGGTCGGTCTTGGTCATTGGATCAAAGTCCGAGCATGGCGGCAGGAATGTCAATATGGATAGAGTTAATCTCGCCCTCCAACCGCTTCTGCCCCGGACCCTGGAGCTAGGCAAGAGGAACGTTGACCAGGTGTCCCAAAAATACATCGTCGAGCAATGGATGGCTCTTGGGTTCTTTGACTGGTGGTCTATTCCATTCGCATCTCGGAGCCGATAGAGTCCGGAGAGTTACATTAGCAACGGCGCATTTCTATCCGACTGCGCCAGCGCCTGCGCCAGGCCCGGCCGTTTGCCCTAGGGATCCGCACGATAGCCGGGTGCCGTTCTTCTGGGATGCCGAAGGCAGCCATCATTTGCACTCATCGTTAGTAATAAGCTTCGAGCCAGAACAACTACTAGAACAATTACCAAAACAAAACTACAACCCCCCCCCCCCCAAAAAAAAAAAGTGGTGGGGAGGGGAGGTGGAGGAGGGACCAGAGCGGTGGTCAGGGCACACACTTGGCGCATCTTTGACAGTCAGAACTCAAGCTGGTCTGATATGATCTGCTCCGCGCGAGAAGGTCTGCTGCTGATTTGGTCTGGACTCTCATTACTCAAGGCTTGAACCTTGACGAAGAGCCAAGATCAGAGTGGCAGATTGCGGAGCTTGCAAAAGCAGGGGTGGACCTAGAACTGGGCCGTAGGGCTACGGAATTAATTCCCTGTCGGATCCGAAGCCTCGGGCCTCACGGACATTGCAGGACAGCAAGGCGTAGGACTGCACGGACTGACTGCTATAGGCAATGAGACCTTGATGACCAATCCAGAAGGAGGAAACAATGGCATGTGCTAAGATTGAGAGTGGTTTATGCGCCCGGCCGAAAACAATGTTGTAGCATATCTCGCTTGTCCTCCACATTGATCGCACGGTTGTCTCGTCATTAGCCCTCAGAAAGGTCCATACATAGGTCACTCAGCCACTCCAGGTAGACACATAAGGGTCCTCTGATGCCGATGCGAGGGCATTGAAGACAGCACGCAGCGGCCGCTCGCACCGCTCGTAAAAGCAGCGAAGCAGATCAAGCGGGGCAATGCCATCGCGCGCCGAGCAGTCGGGAGTCAAGCTGCTGCTGGGTTGCTCCCAGTTGCGCCGCGGCTTAGGTCGGGATGGCCCAGCTCCACAGCGGACCGGTGCGCCGGGTTAACGATTGCCGTTGATGTTGGGCTGCCAAAGCTTGGAAGTCCTCCTCTTGGAAGTCCTCCTCTTGGAAGTCCTCCTCTTGGAAGTCCTCCTGCTTGGTACAAAGGGTCGACGACGATGTTTGTGCTCGTCTGCGGGCTCATGAACCGAGTCGCTGGCATTGTCTGGTTGTTTGTGCGGTCGATGGGCTGCGGAGAGGAAGATCAAGGGTCAGGTGGGTGGAGGATCTGAGGATTGCATACTACATACTACTTACATAGTGCCATAGCACCATCGTACCACAGTACCAACAGGATAGGTTAGGTGGGTATGTGCACGGAGGGCGGGAAAACGGCCAGTAGATTGGTAGCCGTTTTGCCATGGCCAGATGTCCGTTTCGCTGTGGCACCGGTACGTACTCATGGTCCTTCTGAACGACCCTGGACCCTGGACCCTGAGCTCCACCCGACGAACCCGCTCTTCTGAAGACACCCCTCCCCTGCCCGCCCGCCAGCTCTCCGCCAGCTTTGCAACGGGATCCTGCTCCGTTCGCATTTTGTTTCCTCTGCTACGGCCTCGATGGTACTCACTCCATCTCGCATTCCACCCTCCTGGTCGCCAATCGTTTGCAGTCCCAAGAGCCCGATACCACATACCACATACCACATAGGCCCCCAACTTTCCTGATGGAGCTGCGAAGTAGAGTACGTCGTCGAGTACGGCCAGTACATGGGGACCTGGAGCAGATCCCACTACTATGGTATGAGGTATATGGCATGTGGCGGTGGGAGACACGGCCCTGTCGCCAATATCCATGGATGGCAGAATGCAGTCATGACGAAGACATGGCTACCAGGTACTTTGGAACTGCCATCCATCTCGAATCACGGTCCTGATTAGGCTGAGGCTGGGTCTGAGTGCGAGTCCTACGGTGATGAATTGGCCCGCATACGAAACGATATCCCGCGAGAGAGCAAAGTTCCATTTCCATGCATTAGCCTTCTGGCTCTGCCCTACGCTATGTCTCTCAAGGTTCAGCACTAACCGTCCGGCGGTAACTCTCTCTTCTCAGAAGCCAGCCGTGGAGGAACACCGTAGCCCGACGCTATGGGAGGCTGCGCTGTGCGGTAGGAACAGGAACTGCGTATCGGCGGATACATACTATACCACAGCGGTACATAGTTCCACTTTAGGAAACGGTACGTACCTCCCCACTCCGCGATCTCGAGTTATTTGTCTGCCTGGCTGCAATGCTGCATGGGCCTGTTCGGGTGGAGCTCCCAGAGTCCTGGGCCAGTAAGAAGTACCAAGACCGACCTGATCCAAAGCTGCGCCCTGCGTTGATCAGTGATCAGTGATCAGTGACCAGGGAGGACAAGGCACTCGCGGTACATACTGTGTCTCTCATCTCCCCACAGCACAGCCTTATTCCTCCCGTCGTTTTCTTTACACTGACATACCATGTACATACTCGTGCTCCGTATGCATACCCACGCATACACACACACACACACACACACACACACACACACACACAGACATACACACACACACCCCCCCACACCACACACAAAACAAAATACGCAGTGACAGAGTGACATCTTGCTCTTCCTTCGAACAAGGGTCCGTCGCGGTGGGAGCCCACATGGCCTGCCCCCTGCTCCATCCTTCTCACACCCCCTGTGCCCTATGATGGACGCCCACTTTTTACCACTGCCTTGGATGCCCTTGGACCTCCAACAACACTCAAGACTACTTATATCTCGAAACGCCCCTCGTAGGGACCGGCCATCTAGTCAGGCGTCATCCTCAGACCCGACCAGACTTCTAAGAATATCACCATCCTACAGACCATAATAAAGAAGCCTCGAATCCCCCTTCTGGATCTGATCTTGCAGACTCACCTCACCTCACCTCATCTTATCACCTCTTCCACCGGCATCAGCTGGAAACGACTCTCATCCTCCTTAGCCTCGCCTTCAATCTGTATCCCAAAGTAGCATCAACAATAACAATAACAACAACAACAACAACAATCCTTTGGAAACATCACAATGGCTTCCGATCCTCACCAGATGTTCCCGGTGGGCCCTCTGGCGCATTCCTACCAACACCAGTACAATGCCTGGTCCGCACCACACGCACAACCCATCTCCGTGAGGCAATACCCAAGCACAAGCAGCGCCTTCTCCGCCTCGGCACACCCGGACGAGGACTGGACTAAGGTATCAGATCTTGCTGAGCGCAGGCGGATACAGAACAGGATTGCCCAGCGCAACTACCGTGAGTTGCCCCCGGCTTATGTCCGTTGTTTCCACCCGACTAACCCGACTCTCATCATAGGTAAGAAGATCAAGGAGCGCATGCAGTTCCTGGAGAGCAAGGCGGCCGGAGATGACGGAAAGGGCAAGAAGTTGTCCAAGCCCAACAGCAGCAAGAAACAACAACAGCAGCAGCAGCAGCAACAACAGCAGCAGACACAACACCAAAGGCGTCGCTCATCACCACCAGCATCCGGCAACGCACCACTGGCCGCGCCCGTGGCTCTCCACCACCCATACACGCCACCCATGAACCCAGAAGACCAGCCCTTCTTCCCCTCTCCCAGCCCGCCCGCCGCCAGCCCGCCATCCTTCTCCGCCTACCAGCAGAGCTACTCGCCGCCGTCGGACAACGGCTTCTACAGCCAGCACCCGGTGACGACGTGGATGGGGACGACGGCGCTGACCGCGACGACCGCCGCGCCGACGCTGCCGCCCATGACGCACTTCTCGGAGGCCTACAACAAGGGGAATGAGTCGATGTCGTTTGCTACCTACGGCGACTACTCGCTTGGGGTCCCCGCGACCGCCTCGCCCTACGATTCAAATCCTCATGTGAGTACCCACCACCACCACCACCACCACCAACACCAGCATAGCGCGTCGAGAAACTCGACCTTGCTTCCTCCCCTCTCCTACCACGGCGGTATTGGTGTCTCGTCTTCCTCTACATCATCTACTTCTCCGTCCTTGACAGCGACTGCTGCCACCGGTCACCTCGCTGCACCTGATCTCTACCGCTCTCGCTATCCTCCTCCTCCTCCTGCATCTACTAGGGTGTAAGGAGGAACCGAGAGAGACAGGAGCTGTTCAATCTGTATCTTTTTTGTTACATATTATTTTTTTCCTGTGCGTGCGGTGAGAGTCAAAAAAAGCGAGCAATGTTTTTGTGGTTTTTTGTTGTTGTTTCTGTCTTGTTTTTTTTCCCTTCCTTTTCTACTCGTCACAAAACAAGAATTGCATCGGAACAGAAGAGCTGATACGCGACTTTCTCATCAGACTCCCTCCTTGTCACACTCGTTCGACGGGCACTCCTCCGACAACGGCTCTGAGCCGGAATGGACCGCCTACCCGGTCACTCCTCTGTCGATGCACTCGCCATGAGAGAAGAGCGCCACACGCGAAAAAGGCAAAAAAGGCTATCTGATCTTGGGTCACGGGAAAGAGGGCGTTGATTAGACCACTTGTTACGTTGTCTTGTGTGTGGGGGGGGATTTTTTTTTCTTGCCCCGGGTATGAAGAACAAAGCGTCATGGTTCAACCGTCGTCATATGATTGTACTTCTGTTGTTGTTTCTTTTAGGTTTGGGGGAGTTGGGGCGGTCCTGCTGGGTCCGCATCTTCGTGATGGTCGGGTCTCGTCTTCGGGTTGCAGCCTTCTGGTCGGTAGGGTCGCGCACGGGTTGGGATGGAATGTAACGTTGGCTCGTGAAATGACCAATCAAGGAGTTTTGGAGGGAGGGCTGGGATGCGGATCATCTCCCAATGGCAAAAGGGAGCCTTATTTCAAAAGGACCGAGGATACTACACACATACATCTACTAGAGAGAATCAGAACTGTTCTGGGATCCTTGAAAAAAGAAAAAGAGAACGAACAGAGCATTGTTGACATGGGTCCCTGCTGATGTCGCGATAGTGCGCCATGGAGTTAGGAGATAAGGACCGACCATGGGGAATGTCCGCGACGAAGTCAAACGCATCCCGTCTTCCCCATGCCATTGTGACCATCCGACCATTTGCCTATCCCGGCAAAAGAGGGTTCCAGCCTCGCCTGAACCCTATCACCAACAACCTTTTAGGCCGCGCACCCGTTGGCCCGTATCCTCCCTCCTGGGGAGCCCGCCACGGAGTATGTACCCTTTCTCTCCTTGATAGTCAATTTCCGCAGCGGGCCCGTTTGGTTATGACTTTTTGCATTGGGATTGATTGATTGATTGATTGATTGACTGACTGACTGATTCATTCATTCTTTCTTTCTGTTGGTGGTTTTCTGGCCCAGCTGTTGGGTCTCGCACATGCATTGCATGGCTTCGTCGTGCGCCCCCCCCCCTTCTTCCCCCCTCAGCCTTTCGGAGTGAGATTTTGGGGCCGATTCAGCCCTACGAGAAAACCAACCCCCCATGGTGGTGCTTGCCCTGCTTACGTGACCAAAAACAGAAGAAATCATCATCTGCGTCCCGCCGGAAGAAGAAAAAGAAGATCTGACATAAGCCGTCACGGTCGGTTGACAGCTCCGCACTCACTAGGGCGTCACGAAAACGATACCCGTCTTACCTTCGATCGTTGGGGGGTTGACGTGCCCGCTAGTTCATTACTGTGGTAGATGCAGCTCAGCCGGAGGCGGATTTGTCATCAGCAATCGAATGATTGATTATCAATTGACAAGGCTCGTCCGGTTCATTGGGGGGAATTCACACACTTCGTTTCGGGGGGGGGGAGTTATGATACGCAATGGTGTTGCGCCCAAGGCTGTGCCGCAGCGGAATGACCATGTGACTGACTTACCTATCTCCGTGTTTTGCTCCGTCGCCATCGGACTTTCAGACCCGAGTGCGATGCCAATTGCGCGAATCCCACCGAACTCCGAGGCCCGCACAGACCAGATGGATCGCACGACCTCCTCGCTACCATAGTAGGGAGTGCTCCGTACTGATCCAACGGAGACAGTCCTGGATGCTATACAAAGGACCCTGTGCTGTGGGGTGTGGGAGGATTCTCTGTGATGACGATCCTCTCTGTGATGTGGGACGTGGAAGCTCCGGTCTTAGCAGATCCTGGTCACCAACACCAGATTGAGACTGTCCCCATCGTATTCCCGCTTGTGTCGCATGTGTCGCATGTGTTTTCGCAGGGCAAAGATAGGATAGGACGTCTGCGGATGGGACTGCAGCACCTGCGACCCGCCTGGAGCGAGCCAGCGAACGAGCGAACGAGCGAGAACCGGACGCACCGCAAAGGTTGCTGCAGTTGCAATCCCATGGAGTCAAGTCACGCGGCTCTGCTGGAAAGAAGCGGCAGGCTAGGAACGACGCTCCGCAGCCAATGAAGCGCGCGTTCAAGACTGGAAATGGCCGAGGGAAGAAGAAGACAAGAAGAAAAAAAATAGGGCGGGGGGATCGTCGCTAGGGGGCCAGGTGCCGCTGTTTCGGGATAAGGATCTGACATTGTCTCTCTATTGCCGATAATAGACGAAAGGGAATAGACAAGGCCTGCCAGCGAGTCGAATTTCCATCCGAGGGATACGATGCGGTCTTTTTCCGCGTCGTGGGTCTGTTCTGGTCCCGAGGTCGAGAATGCGAAATATGGACCCTTCCGCGCAGGCCACCCTTTAAGCGCGATCGGGGTTCTGATTGGTCAGAAACCGAGTAGAAACGGTAGGATGGAGCTTGCCCAGGAGTGCGGAACAGAGAACAGGGCCAGGGCCAGGGCCAGAGCCAGGGCCAGGGCCAGAGCCAGGGCCAGGGCCAGGGCAAGGGCATGGACCAGGGCAAGGGCACCACATGGCAATGACAATGGCAATGGAAATGATGACCTCAGTCAGGGCGAGCTCCTCCGCCCTGCCAATCCTTCCAGGCCGCCTTCGGAAGCAGATGAGAACATTCTTCTCGTTCTTCTCCGTCGCATAGCATACTACACTGCACCTGCCACAGAATCCATCTCGCCGTCGATCAGTCCTGCCTACTCCGTCGGCGCGTCGGCGCGTCGGCGTACCCAAGCTGCCTAGTCAAGATTGCCTGCCGACAAAGTCTAGCTAGGTTACCTAGTGTGCCCAGGTACCCAGGTAACCAGGTACCCAGGTACTTGGTATTTAGGCAACAACATTTGACAGCCAAATTGGATACTACCTTGACAGCCCAGCCCTGTGGAAGCTCCACCGCAACCGCTCCACCGCAACCCACGATCTGGATCTGGCGACGGTCATTGCACCCACCTTGCACCCACCCTGCAGCCACCTTGCACCCACCTTGCAGCTTGTGATCTTGATTGCTCGACACTCAAGATTTGTGTTTGGCCACCTGCTGCGAGCCTGCGAGCCTGCGAGTCTGCAAGTCTGCGATCTGCGACCTCCTTGGCCTCCTTTTCGCCGCCCACAACCAACGCTACGCAACATCGTGACTGGTAAAAGTACCAGCCCCGCGCATCATGTATCTCTTCGGAGGGGACAAGTGAGTCGACGTCCAATCATCATCACGACCCACCCATACATGATCCTATTCCCATTTCAATCTCCTCGGAGCCAATCCTTCGTCGCTCTGCTCGTGCCCCGTTTCCCCCTTCGCAGAATTCCCTTGTTTCTGGTCGGACCCACGCGTCTTTGAACCACCATGTGTCCATCTTGGGTATAGCGCCCATACAGGGTCCTTTTGTTGCCCCACGGGTTTCGACCTACCCTCCGCGGACGCTCCAGGGAGGGCGTGCTATCATCACGAACCCTGCAGGCTGCCCCACGAACTCCCGGCCGACACGCCTTCATCAATCCCTTGTCACTCACCCACGATACTCACCACGTCGAGCACGTGCCAACCGCGGCACCCCCAAGCAAATTACTGAACAGCCCCTCCGACCAGGCCCTGGGACGTATCCCTGTTCACCGCTTCCGATGACCGCGTCCGGGGCGGCAAGAGCCGGTCCTACCTGACCGTGTCGGACTCGGGCTCTCGAGCCGAGTTCTCCGGCCACCTGGACATCCAAGCCCTCGGCGGCGCCGGCTTCGCCTCCCAGCGCACCGTCGACGATTTCCCGACATGGGATCTCTCCGCGTTCGACGCCCTCGTGCTGGATGTGGCGAGGGCGGACGGCAAGAAGTACACCCTCACGCTGAAGGAGGAGGTGTTGCCCAAGCGGCCCGATGGGAGGGAGCAGAGCACTGTGAGCTGGGAGTATGATTTCGTCGTCGAGGCCGGCGAGAAGGCTGCTGGCTCCGAGAAGGTGGTGATCCCCTTCAAGGACTTCGAGCCTACCTACAGGGGGAAGCCGAAGCCCGATGCGGAGCCGCTGGATTGGAAGAATGTGAGGAGGGTCAGTTTCATGATGAGGAGGTTGGTCCACCTTTGTTTTTGTTTTTCTTGTTTGATGAGTGTGCGTTCATGGCTGTCAAGTTAAGCTGTCTTACAACTGCTGGAGCCGTGGAAGGGCCATGTCAGACTCGTCTCTACGGAGAACATGCTTGTGAGGATGACCGTGGAGGGGTTGTGCATCGTGCTGGGAGACCAAGACGAGAATCGAGATCACGAGGGCAGATGAGGGCGCCATTTCGAAGCAGTCTTGCCAGGAAATGCTTTGCTTTCTGCCCTCCGTTCCTCGTGTCGGTGCACAGTCATCTTTCCAAAACCTACACCAAGAACCCCATCCTAGACATGCATGCTGACAAGATGTTTGCAGTTTCTTTGGGACGCAAGAGGGCGACTTCTCCATCATTTTCAATTCTGTGTACGCGGAGAAGAGAGATGGCTCACCGCAAGGGTCGGGAAACACCACAACAGCTGCCCACCCTGGCCAGCGACAGCCTGAGGCGAACGCCAGGAACAACGGGGAACGGCTTACATCGTGGATCGGTAGGCTTTTCGGATGGAGGATATGAGAACGGGGTGACGGGCCAGAGAGCGGTTGTGGCACAGCGCAACTTCGAGTGGCTGTTGGGCTATCAGAATCACCACCAGGCCACATCGCGGTCCTGGAGGGTCTGTCACAATATCCAATCGACACAAGTGAGAGTGGCATGACAGCCAGGAGGATAATCCAACAGAGCATGGTTTGAAAGGCTCTTGGAGACCTCTCTATTGAAAAGAATGAAGAGAGAAAAAAAAGGGGGGAAAGCCCCTGGCTCAAGTCCAAGCCGTCCAACATCGAATGCAAACCTCCCGAGCCTATGCCAGCATTGGATCCGAAAACGTGTTCCAATACAAGCCTGAGTGACACTCGTGCAGCGCCCCCGTAATCACCGGCTGAAGGCAAGGTCTGCTTCATCTATTCCTGTTGGCTGACGCCCTTCTCAACTCTCCGAGGCGAAGTCATCACCAACTCTACGTTGGGGGTTGGGTTGGGGCCGCGAGCGGCCGATGGAAAGATGACGGGCCGGATTCCAGCAGACATCGGGGCTCAACTGCGGCAGTTTCATCTACGTTGTGCAGAGACGGACCTACTGTTGGGACTCATAACGCGGAGCGCAGAGGCTCGTCTCGACAGTGAGTTCCGATCTAGATCCCTGCCCCCCCCCCCCTTCCCTCCATGTCATTAGCCCCGGTGGTGGCAGAATGTCCCGAGACGTCAACCGAAACCCGCTTATGTAGAACTGGAGGGAGGGTTGACAAGCTACCGTGCTCTAGGTACCTACTAGTAGACGCAGGTGTTTCCACGCCATCACGACCACTCTCACTCCATCGTCAGCCAGCCAAGCCAGATTGGGGGGGCGGGGTGGAGCGCATCCATCCATTTGCCTCGAGAACCATTCATTACCACTCCTTCGGGCCTGTACGGTACACCATTGCATCCTATTGCCTTCGAAACAAGCATAAGCAGCCTTGTCGCTCTTTTCCAACTTGTTGTAAAAAGCAAAAACAAGAAAAAATGGTATGATATCCGACACGAATGGGAAGCTCTCATAATCTCGTCATCATCCATCCACCATAGTCTAAGGGCTATTGTTTTGCTCTCTTACTGTTGACGGCGCTGTATGATCTTGGGTGCTACCTAGGCTTTCGAGCATTCTCCATTGTATGAAGGAAACTGTTACAGCTTTCATAGCTATATTCACAGCTTCAAAAAAACACATCTACCTAACCGACACGGAACTATATAAAGCCACTAGGGGCAGTTAGAACGGGCAGCGCATAGATCTAGACTTTTCGTACCTGCGTCGGAGTGTGTGTGTGTGTGTGGTTGTATGTGCGTGAAGATGAAGACAGTCTGTTAAGACGGCCCTGCTAAGAGTGCGAGGTTGGGTGGGTGGGTACCTACCCAGGGCAACGCATATATATATAGGTATCTAGCTAGGTAGCTAGCTAGATAGCTATCCTGTAAGTCGCGAACACGTCGCAAGCTATAGATTAGGCCCGCCCGCGTCCCGGGGG
>MUZH01003238.1:0-10756 GCA_003012965.1 Juglanconis oblonga
AAACCTAGTAGGAAGAAGGGATAGTGGCCCATGACAGGACGTTTCATAGTCATAATAAAATACATTTTCAGGGCAAAGCCGCGATTTGGTGCAATATGTGTTCAAGATGAGATCGGATGCATCATCGCCGCACAAATGGTGAACATTGCCCAGGATCGATTGGGCATACTCGGATTAGGCACCGAGTCGTCTTTCCACCATACCTCGATCAGAAAAGTGGAAGTTGATATTACTTCTCCCAGGGATTTTCGCTGTATACACCCCATGCCTGCGATAGCTTGGGTTGTGAGTTTAGCCCCGGGATCAGATTCACATGTATCATGGCCTCGATTTTATTCCAATATTATGCAGCAGACCTCAAGCCGGATTCTGTATCAGATTTTCCCGCCAAGTGGTTCTGCGGCTGGCACAGCTCTTCTTCTGACTCGACCGAGGTAAGGCCTCTTTCAAGCCGGGTGGTTGTTCCCAACCCAACACCATCCTGATGTCGATTCCCCTTGTTCCTCTTGATCACTTCCAAGAAGATTGGCTTGATGTCGGAACCGTATCGTTCCGATCCTTTTGCTGAGCTCCTTATTTGCTTCATGTGATGTTTCCAGAGCGAGGCCATGGCCGGGAGATTGGCCGCGATGATGGCAAACTGTACCTCCAATGCTACCAAGATAGTCATCTTTGCAACATTTTACGACATGTCGTATGTTGTAGATACCACTGATAGGTCGCCCGACATTTCCAGGGCGAACGGGAGACGGACGGCAGAGAGAGACAGAGATGCACGCCCGAAGCAAACAACAGAAAGGATGGCGAGCTTTCTGCTATTTGACATTTGGAGGCCGATAACGATACGTATGGGGAGGATGAGGACGTACAAATCAACTGAGATGGTATGTGAAATGTCAGCTATGGGTCAGACGATCTTGGACCGATGCTTGACGAACAAGAACAGGCGGGACGACTTTGGGGACAGGCGTATTCAGGTATTCGCCCTCAGACGCGTGTGTTAAAGGTTCGATGATCCTGATGAAGGGAATGCATTGGAAAAAACACAATGAAACCAACAAATCGGAAAGTATTAGGACAACAGAGGGGTGCCATCATTGATATTGTATGGTAGGTAACTACTCACATGATCGTGACCAGGGCAGCTATATTGTATCCCACACCAAACAAAACGAACCTTCAAAACAGCCGATCTAGTGATAGCCGGAGGTAGAAAAGCAGAAGATCGTCTTGATCAAGTGCACGGCATATATCAAGACTTGTTCAATAAACAAGACTTTGAAGAAACAATCAGAATAGTACGTGCATGATTCGTACTATTCCCTGCTCGACAGTTCATTAGAGCGCGGCCAGAGCCATGGATAGGATAAGCGCTCACCGTCTACAGCCGGGATTGAGCCATGACTGAAGAATGTATTGCTGAGCAATACTGATTACCTGGAGGATGATAAATTAGTTCCTTTTCGACGATGCTTGGACGGTGAAAGGCATACAAATATCAAGACTGCGCACCAATCATCCCATCCCCAGTTCCGGACGACAACTGTGCGGCAATAGAACCTCAGCAGCGAGGTGATTAGGTAGATCCGATACAAAAGCTGAGCCATACTGCTGAATGGGCTCCAGAGTGCAACCCTTCTAGCTGAGTCATGTGGATTGGCATAAGATATAGCCAACACTCAATCGAACTTTGACTGTGGGCAGCAAGAAGCAGAGGCAAATCTCAGGAGGAAAATGTCAACAACTAACCACCACTAAGGGACTTACTTCACTCTGTCTCCAAAATGACAAGGAATTGCACTGGGTCTCTAAACTCTAGAGCCTTTCATTCCCGTTTTCGTCCAAATCATTACACTACCAGTATTAAGTATCTTGGTCAGTCCTTTGAATATAAAGCTTGTTGTCACTGCATGACTCCTTCAGCTTCCTGCGACTGCATTTCAACGTCCAAACCTAGTTATTGGTATCAGTATATCTGTAGAGAATCATGCAAGTGATGTAATCATGGGTCTACAGAAGAACTTATAGTATGCTATCCTTCGCAGAAACCTCATTATAGAAACTGTACCAACTTTTACTCATCTCAGTTTCCTACCTATAGGTCTGAAGTAGTCAAAGGCTTGTAATGAGAAAAAGCAGGGGTTTGTATAGACAATAACGTGTCGTAAAAGAGATCAAGGTTTCTAGAACTCCAATGAAGAGTAAGACTAGATGAGGCTACAGATATCTTGCCTGTCGTATACCAGAACATATCTACGTAATCTTGGTCAGCGGCTGTGGATGATTCAATGATCGGGCGGTGGTCCGTTGAAGGGGGGGGGGTAACCAGATACCAGCTTCAATCGCGTTAAACACGACAAAACAAACGCCCATGGTCATCAAGCGCTCAGCGAGGATGTAACGTGCACATCTGCATAGTGTGTAAACACTGGTCCATGGGCCTTTGTTTCATGGCCATCATGATTGGTCACTCGAAGCGCTGGCGCATGGTCAATCCAAGTTGAGACACAGCCTCAATTGACCCCTGGATTTCTTAACCATTCCCAGCGCCAACCAAACGATCAACAAGGGAATGGGCTCGCGCGCTGATCAGCCGGGGAGTTGCCTGGTTGGAGGGTTGGCATTATTCCTTAGAAAGGGGCAAACCATGCGCACCAACGGCTTCCACTGGAGGCAGAAACCATTGCATATCACATCTGTGCCACCAACTTTCGTCATCTCTTCAAAAACTTGGCCTCTGTCAGCTCCTTCTCTCCCGACATCATCGCCCATCTCGTTCTATACAGCGCCGGCCCCGTCGAGTGCGTTTTTTGATTTTGCGTTTTGCTTGATTATCTGTGGCCATGGCAATAAATTGTACACTGCCTGGGCCACGCGATACGCCGTCCAACGCTGGCGTGGCTGGCATTGGTGTCATTCTCGGCTTCATCGTGCCTGCGGTCGTTTCTATCGTCTTTTCCTTCTCATTAATTATCGAGGAGTCCTTCATCCACTCTCACAGACCTGCCTTGGGCCTGATCCGCCGCAAGCTGCTCTTCGGCATCGCCGACCAACAAATCCTTTACGGAATTGGCATCCAAGTCGTCGGTCTCTCACAGATCAGCCAGCTTGTCCCGTACCACTTCTTCATCATATGTAAGTGGAACCTGGGAGCATATACCCACCACGTGCGGAGGTATCCTGAGTAGCCAGCTATAAAGATCCAGTAGTGGAAAGAGTGGTCCTAGATGGATGGTGATCAACTCATATAGTTTAATCATCCAGTGTGAGCAGTCACTGACCTATCCATCATTATCATAGGGATGGTCTCTCTGCTGTCAACTGCTATCCACAACAGCACCCTCCTCGTTCTAATCGGCAGCTTCCACTCTGATAGAGTCCTACGATGGCTGCGACAAGTTCTTATGTTCTTCAACCTCGTTTTAGGCTGTGTGTTTGGTGTCTGTATGCTCCAGGTTGTTCAAAAAGGCCTCGAGCATTCGACTCTCGTAACTGCTTGCGCTTGGAAGGTCCAAGATGCGTCATCCGAAGGCGACAAGGCCCTGTCCTTCGTGGGTACCATCCTCGTCATCGCCGGCAATTGCATTGTGTTCGCCGCCGCGACATGGCTCCTGCACGACCGCAAGCAGAGGGGCTTTAAATGGATACAATTAGCGGGCATCACCGCAATGACAGCCATAGCGGTGGCCGCTACTGTCAGAGTCATCCAGGAGTCGCAAGCCTTTGGTATTGCTCAGACTCCGCTGAGTGACTATGGGGAGAAGCAGTGGAGCTTTGCTACGTTGGTTACTTTGATGATGCTGGCCCTTCCTCTGATGACAGTGCTGGAGATCTACAGGGGAGAGATCCATGTGAATAGGACTTACGAGAAGGAAGGCTAGGAATACTGTTTGGAGAGGGAAGAAAGATGCCTGTATTCTTCGTTTTCGAAGGAAGTAGTATAATAGTTATATGTGCCCCAAGGAGGTAAATCATACAGAATTTTTTTATCAACTTTTCACTTCCGAAGGGTAGATTAGATACCAAGTCATTGGGTCATGATCACCAGCACGGACAGCATTAATAGAATAACACCCATCATTCACATCAGGTAGACAGAACTTCCCTAGAGGGCCTTGTTTGACGTAAGCTTTGTAGTTATCGCAGGGGTCTCAGCACTGCAGAAGTCCCGCTAGTCCACTGCTCATCACTCACCCCAACTCTATATATCTAGCACAAGTTCCCGGTACACAACACCTTTGAGAGTCAAGAAAGGTGAAGCTGTGAGAGAAGAAGCAGGAAAATGACAGGAGCAACAAGCGAAAAGCAGACAAGCTAGCGGCAGAGAAGAACCGAGCTGAGGCGGCCACGACGGTGAGGCTTACTACATCAACGACCTCTAGTGTCGTCACAGCAAAGCAGAAGTACATCGACACATCGGGACCTTGGGTGATCGGGCCTGTTTAGAACTGTAATCACCATAACATACTCTCGAACCATATTGTCCCTGGCTAGGTAGGAAACCTTGCCATCTCGGGGCCCTCCATCTCCCGGGCCTGTTCCTGCCCAACTAAACTGCCAGAGCTGATAAATCACCTGTAGTAAACCACCAAACTCGCTCAACTTCAGCGAGTGAAGAGATTCCTTGCGAAGTGCAACGGAGCGGACTTCAACAGCTCTGTGGCTTTTACCAGTACAAGGTCAGTGATTCCAATCCTGTTTTCGTCCTTGTTGTTCCGTCAGTACAATCCTCTATTTGATTCAAACAAGTCGAGTTTCTCACTAATGTCTTACTACATGTAGACGAACAAGATACTGGTCCGGAGTCATTCAAGTCGGACGACTGATTTATCCGCATCGCCGTCAACCCCACCCGCCCGTGAGAGGGCGAAGGATCTAGGGAATCAAGCAAGAAAAAAATGGAAGGCAGATAAGCTTGCTGCTGAGAAGCGGCGACAAGATGTCATGAGATCGACAGCCGCTCAGCAGGATCATCGTCACAACGGCGAGCCCAGCCACGCTCAATCTATCGACCAAGCTTAAAGCCAGATCCAGCAACACCAGATCATACAGTCTTCAGCTGTCGACAATTAGGCTACTGAGGCGTCGTTTGACATATATAATGGCCAAGAAAACAACCTCCGCGTTGTTTGCCCTCGGGACAGTGCTGTCGATGCATAGCCTGCGAAGATGTGGATTGGCGACGGCTCCCACGACGACGGCCGCTCGCGGGCCAGTTTGACTGGTAGCAACTCTCGCGACATCTTCTCCAAGGTTAACTCCGTTCACGCCTCGTATGAAAACACGGTTGCCAGGCTCAAGCGGCTCAAGTGGGTACCCAGTATTCCGTGACCCTGAAAATGGCTGACCCAACCCGTCCGTTGTCGCGGACTAAGGGGTGTCCCTTACTGGGCACTCTGGTATCTCATATCTGAATCCCGCTTTGAACAAGAAGTGAAGCAATTTCTCGTCTTATTCCCCTCTTAACTGCACTTCCCCACTAGCTGACAGCCTTATTGCCCAGTGCCCGGTTCCCTTCTTATTCTTGTCTTAAGTCTTTGCTCCTCTCTTGAATTCGATTTGCAGAAGAACGTTTCGTTGAAATTTTCTTATGTATTGCCGTATTCTACATCTGATATTTATTATGTTGTATTTTGGGCCAGTGCAGTTATTAGCTATATAGATATATATATCTAATTTGACGCCTAGTATTTAGAGAGTACCTAGCCTCTTGTGTTTGTTTAAGGATAACTATGTTTCTATTTCGGTTTCTGAGCTGTTGCTTGCTTACTGCTGCTTCGAAGATTTCAAGTATGGTAAAATTGTCCCAACTGAGAAGTCTTATGAGTGATGTCTTTGAGCCTAGACTCGCAATGAATAACTACCCTCCTCCCCACCTGCAGCCGGAGTTGCTAATAAGCGACCCTAAGACGTCTTATAAAAACATAATCCCAACCCGAGGATTCGATAGACTATCGCCATAATAACTGAGCACTAAAGAAGAGGCGTAGGTCAGGCTCTCCTGATCCTGCCCCCCCCCCGGGGGGGAGGCTTGCGGGAGGCTGACAATATGAGGAACTTGGTGAGTTTCTGCCGGAATATGCCAGAAGACCATTGCATCTCTCCTAAAATAGAGGGTCAGTTTAGAACAGTCGACCGTCATCAACACTGTTAACAGAAGGTACAATGGGTGTTCAAGGGACCTTTGGAGTGTCATTGTACTTTGTACCTAGCTACATCACCGCTCACCATGACGTCAATCGTCCGTCAAGGTAATAATGAACATGAATTCGAAATTGAATTGATTCTGTCCACCGCCTTCGTTTTCAACTCTGTAGTAGACTTAGACCCCTTCATGTGCAGGAAAAGCCAGCATAACTCTTTCTTATCGACCAATTAATCCATCTTCGACCTGAAAACCCAGTCACAATGCCCTCTCCCCGCTCCATCCACACCATCCTGCGCGCACCCAGCTCGCAGGCCCGCGCCGGCACCTTCGCCGTGCGCCAACGTCTCCCGACCGCCTCCATGCCTTCCGCGCGCACCTACCGCAGCACCCCGGCCCTCCGCCTTCCCTACAAGGACGACCAGGACCGGCAGTCCCTGAAGCCCAAGTCGACGGAGGGCACCAAGAGCGGCACGGACGACGCAACCGCGCAGACAGACGCGGCGTTCGACCCGTCCAAGACGCGGCCCGAGGAGGCGCACGCGGCGGCGGAGAAGGAGACGAGCAGCAGCAAGAAGGACAGCGGCAATCCGCTGGACGCGAGCGGAGCGAACCAGGGGAAGTCGAAGCCGCTGGGCGAGAATGGCGGTGGCGAGATGAAGGACACCACCAAGGGGCAGCAGAATGCGAAGGCTAGTGGGGGTGGGAGTCCGCAGAAGAAGGGGAAGCCGCCTGTTGCGTGAGGGTGAGAAGAGGTTGAATCATCTTGGGGGTAGTGGTAGAGAAGATGCTCGTTGGAAGACGAGGCCTTCTTAAGCATGAGTTCTGTATCGTTTCGCATCGCATCGTGGTAATAGGCAACCATGCCCGTCCTGGATCTCTCCAAATGCTCTTTAAACTGCTCCTGAACGCCGTTGCTCGTGGGTCTTGTACAGATCCTGTGTATGCTTCTCGACACGCTGTATCCCACCCATCAGGCGTACATCATATCGGGGTCCTCCTCCTCCTCCTCATCCTCCTGCACCGGCTGAACCTCCTTCTTATGCAACCGGTCATACTGTCTCAAGTCCACCCGGCACATGGGACACGACCCCTTGATCTGCAGCCACGGCGCCGCACATTCCAGATCAAACCTATGTGTTTTGTGGCACTGCAGCTGCACCACCAGCGGGTACTCGTCGTCCAGAAACTTCTGCCTGCAAATGGCGCACGTGTCATCGGACTTGAGTGTACTCTTCGGTACGCGCTCCAGCATGTCGAGGAACTCCTGGCTCACGCCGTTGACCTGCTTGGGCAGGTCGTCGTTGCGGAAGTCATCCTGCAGCAGGCCGAAAAGCTCCTCGGGAATATTGCGTTCACCTGGCCCAGATGGTATGGGCGGATCTCCTCGTAGGATCCAGAATTGGTTCTGCAAGAAGCCTACGAGGTTTCTCATGGCGGCGGGAGTAGGGACTGCGTGCGGGTTGTTGTGCTGCTGCGGCTGGGCGGCGTCGCCGGGGTTGTTGCTGGGGATTGACGGGTCGTGGCTTAGTTGGTGGAGCAGCGAAGTGAATGTTGACATGTCGATTGGACGACGCGGACCGGGCGGCTCGGCTTCGATGTCGTGTTCGACTGCGAAGGTTGTCAGCGTTGCTCGCATGCTTGATGAGCTATTCGGAAGGCGTGCCCCGCTGTAGCAGAAATGGATAGTTGCGTACCTTCGTATGGAGTCGACATGGTTAGGTGAGTGTGCTTGATATATAAGATGAGGTCCAGTTGGCTAGCGTACTATGCGCTGCGTTTGGTATGTTATCGAAGGGTTGCGCGCTGGGATCGTTGTAACAGCTCGCGAGGTCGTGGATGAGGTTTGGGAAAGAAGCTGGAAATTGTGCATAGTAAGCTGCGTCTGTGGGTTGCCTTGCCAGGCACTCATGGGCTGACGCGCCGAGGCCTCGGGCCCGGGACGCTGGATTCGACCGGCCCGATCTGCGATATTCTTACTGTTCTTGGCCCATACTATCGTGATGCTCGCGTCTTGCCACGGCCCACTGAGAGTCTTCTAAAACTGAAAGCTTGCTCGATGTCCGACCTTGAATCATGCGGACCCATGCTCATCAGTCCTGTTACAGAACAGAAATGCGCGGCAGACTGAAGGGACGGGACTTCCCGCGGCACTAGGTGTGGGACAAAAGCGATATAAGGGACATCGGTACGTGTTTTCTAGTAGAGATAGGTCTTTTAATAAGGTTTATAGTTAAACTCCTTCTAATATAAATATATAAATATATTTAACGTTTATCAAAACTCTTTACTTTCTACTAACTTTTCCTTAAGTCTTATTATAAACTTTTTTAAAAGTCGTCTTTCTTTAAGAGGCTTTTAAAATTCGATATTAAAGCTCTATAAGTTATTAAAACTAAGGTCTCCTCTGCTATTAAGAGAGGCTTTGCTAATAATACTATTAATAATATTATAATTATTAGGGTATCTTACGTCTTTTTTAATATCTTAAAGCAGTTATTGCCCTTTATAATAAGTTAAGGCTTTGCTTAGCTAAGAGATAGGGTTAGCTCTAGATCTACTAAGGTAGTGCCTATTTAAGGCTCGATATTTACTAGTTCTCTCTTCTATAATTATTCTTAGCACTTCAAATCTTAAATCTATTTAGGCACCTATCTTTAATATATCGTATAGGTCGGACCTTTATATAGATATAAAGTCCTTCTCCTTTAAACTTATAGGAGTTATACCCTAATTATATAATATCCGATCGATAAGTTCTCCTATATATTATAGAACTCTAAAAGGAGCACCTTAATACTTGTAAAGGGCTGGCCCACAAGGCTCTAGACTAGCTAGCTTATCTATGGCCTTCAGCTAACGTAAGTTAGCTACCTTATCCACTAAGCCAAAAGGTACGTAACAATCCTGAACGCTAGGATTATGCTAGCCAGACTAATATGGGCTTTCTAGGCTAGGGCACAGCTTAGCCCATCATAATACTTAGCTAATTAAGATATAAGCAAAGTTCGCTATTAATAAGATTACGATTAATAATAAGGAAGCTTAGTTTTATTATATTTTCAGCCGTTTAGGGACTTTTAAAAGGCAGTTTCTTCTATATATACTAGCAATTATAGACTTTATAGGGTAGCTTATAGCGTTTTTAAAATAAGTCTAGATAGGACTTAGCGATATAAATATAATATAGAAGGCGGGCATTAGCTTAATTATAATATAGCAATAACCCTAAAAGATAATAATAATATTTCTATTATAATACGATAAGACCCTTTATATAATAGGGGCTTAGAACTAGCCTAACGATAATAAGATTATTTTATTAATAGCAACTCTGTTGGAATAACTAGTGTTGCGGCTATATACAAGGCATAGTTAGAGACTCCGGTATTAGCTATTATAGCTAGCAGACTATAGCTAGGCGCAGTTATATGCGCCTAAAATAAATACTTAGGCTTTATATAAGGATCGGAGACTTCGTCTCTTCCCCTTTATATAAGGTAGAGCTGAATAATATATATATTTATCTCTACCTGGCGCAGAATAAGAGAATCGTATATATATATATAAAGGCTATTTAATACTAATTAGTACTTAATAATTCGAGTATAAATTAGCAAGAGTAAAGAGATAATTACTAATCTAACTAAGGTATATAATAGAACGCCTTAGATTCTTAATTATACTTAATCCTATCCTTTATATTCTTTTATATAAAGGAGTATTACTTTTATAAGTATATATAGTCCCTTTAAGTATTAGAAAGCAAGGTAGAAGGTATATATAAATCGTTTTTTATATTAAGGAGGTATCGTTTTATAAATATATATAGTTCTTCTTATATAAATTAGCATTTATATATAGTATACTATTATATATCGAAAATAAGTTCCCTTCCCTAAGACGACCTATCGGCATCCGCTACTAGTATATATAACCCTAGGGATAACTAAGAATAATAATAGACGACGGAGCAGTAAGTAGGGGAAGTATATAAAGAAGGAGCAGAGGAGGAGTAGTATAATAAAAGATAATAATAATAAATAGAAGAGGATAAAGAATATCGACTTTCGCTAGAGGAGATAGCCGAGGGCAGTATAATTCTATTAAACTAATAGAAGATTAATACTTTATATAAGTATTAGAATTAGCCTATCGACCTAAATAAACCGTTTCGTTATAACTACCTAAATATATACCTCGGGCAGCTTATTATAAAATATAAAGGGTATCCCTTACTAAGTGCTATTATATAATGCTTTAAATCGGACTTCGATAATTAGATTAAGGGGCATTTCTAAGTAGTAATGCAATTATTTAAATATATAATAGTCTAGGAGTTCTAACGATAAGGATATAAATTCTAGGTAAATACTAAGAACGATAAAGCGCTTACCTAAGTATTTATAAGTCTCCTAATAGATAGGATACCTCCCTTAACTCCTTATACGACCCCTCTAAAGATAATAATAATAAATATACGATAAATACCTATAATCTTATATCTTTAATAAACGATATAGTAGATTTTATAACCGGAGACTATACGACTAATAATCGAATCGATAAAGCCTTAAGAAAGTCCGTATAAAGATTAGGAATAATAAAAGG
>MUZH01003239.1:0-10762 GCA_003012965.1 Juglanconis oblonga
GAAAAGGTACAGTGCCCTTACCTACCTACCTACTTACCTCTCTATATGTTGACTCTTGTGAGATTTCCTTGAGCAACTCTCTGATCTGGATCTGGTCACATATATATATATATATATATACATACACACACATACACATCATATCATGATATCGTCATCACCCAGCGCTCACTGACTGACCGACCCGACCGGCTGACCGACCGAAACCATCGTTTTGCTCCCCCCCCCCCAAACAAACCCCAGACAGGATGAGCGACGGCCGCGATGGCTCAGCTCCTCCTCTCGGCTCCCCCGACGACGACGACGACCACCACCACCACTCGATCGCAGAGGCTGCCGCCCCGGAACTATCCTCTGGGGCCCTCGTCACATCCACGAGCTGGTCCGGCAGCCGCAGCAGCAGATGGCCGGAGAGGGGGTACGATAATGATGATGATGATGATGATGATGATGACGACGACAACGACAACGACGAGGAGAAGCATCAGCAGCAGAAGAAAGCGGATACATCACCACCACCGCAGGCATCGCTGCTTTTCTGCGTGGCGGATGACGGCCGGCGACCGGCGAGGTGGGAGCGCAGGGCCCTGCGGACGCCGGACGAGCTGCGCGCGTGTCTCGAGGAATTCCTGGTGCGCGCGGAGCAGGAGGACGAAGAGCAGCAGCAGCAGCAGCAGCAGCAGGAGGACCAGGAAGCGGCAGCGGCAGGGGTGGCAGGGAGGAGGGGAGGTATGGCGGCGGCGGCTGCTACGACGCTTGCGCCAGAAAGCAGCGGGACAGCAAGCAGCAGCAGGAGGAGGAGGACGACGACACAGAAGAGGAAGAAGCCCGTCCTTGTCATCCGCGGGCGAGCGCCGGCGTTTCGGAGAGTCCTCCTTCTCCTCCTCCTTGACGGGGCGCCGCCGCGGCTGCTGGGGGGCATGGACGCGGGGTTTATGGATGCGTATGCGGCGAGACGACGACGGTGGTATGGTGGGTCTCTTCGCCGAAGGGGGGCGAGGGAGGCGATGGCGGCGGCGATGGCGGCGGCGGCGGCGGAAGAGGAGGGGCCGGTTGGCGGTGCGCATTGGGAGTACCCGGAGCTGGTGGGCGGGCTCGGCAAGGCCGTCCGGGAGGGCAGGGCCTCGTCGCTGCTGCCCGTGGATCCCCGGGGAAGGTCGGTCGTCCGGGCCGTGAGCGACAGGGAGGACCTCGCGGCCGTGGAGTGTCGGGCGGCGCTGTGGGCGGGGCACGAGATGGATGTGCTCCTCCTCGACAGGCCGGTGTGGGAGGAGGTCCCGGATGGCCTGTTGAAGAGGGCGAGGAGGAAGACGGCCATCCGCTTGGGAGGGGGGCAGCGGCGGCGGCAGCCGATGGATGAGAAAGAGGAGGAATATCGGGACACCACGTCTTCGCCCGTGGAGGACGGAGAGGACGAGGAGGACGAGGAGATGCCTACCTTGGAAGACACGCTGCAGGAGGCACTGTCGGCATCCGCAGAGGCGGAGGGAGGGGATCTGTTGGACATGCTGGAGGAAGCGGCGTACGACAAGTGGCTCGATTTCTTCGAGGTCCTCACGCCGCGGCAGCACCCCGTCATCCTCGACGGGATGTCCCTGGAGTGGCGAGCCCTCCAAGCCCTCGAGGCAAATCTGGAGATGGCGAGGACGCTATCCCCAGGCCGGCGCCGTGACACGATGCAGGATGCACCGCCCGACTGGGCCCTCCTCCTCCAGCGCCTTCGCGACCGCATCGCCCTCCTCCCCACCATCCCTCTCTCCTCCTCTCCTGCTCTCCTCGCCACACACAACAACAACAACAACAAAAACAAGACCACCACCACCACCACCGCGCCTCCCAAAGACAAGAAGAAGAAACCCTTGCGCCCACAGAGCGACTACTACTACCACGCCCGCCTCCCCATCCCTCGCGGCCAGCGGCCCAGGGCGCTGCCTCCTCCTCCTCCTCCTCCTCCCCCTCCCCTCTCCTCCAGTGGAGGCGACGAGAACCAGCGCGCCCTCGACCGCGTGACCTACCTCGGCGGGATCCTGCTGCCCATCTCCATCGTGTCGAGCGTGCTCTCCATGAACGAGACTTTCGAGCCCGGCCAGCCCTTGTTCTGGGTCTTCTGGGCCGCGGCCGTGCCGCTGACGCTGGTGACGGTGGTGGTGATCTACGCGGACAAGCTGCGCGGGGCCGAGGTGTGGGTCGAGGTTGGCAGCTTCGGTGCTGCTGGGACGTCTGCTGCCGACCACGGAGAGGGTTCAGAATCGGGAGCACTTGAGGAAGAGGAGGAGGAGGAGGAGGGGGAGAGGGAGGAGAAGGGGTGGACGAAAAACATGATGATGATGACAATGATGAAGAAGAAGAAGAAGAAGACACTCGAGGAAGGACAACCACAACCCGAGGACGAGAAGCCGGGCAGGAGGACGAGCGAGAGGAAGAGGCCGGACGAGGCAACGAGACACAGGATGGCCGCAGGGCCGCGGCCCCAAGCCACCACGTACACCGGCGAAGACGTGGTCATCAACCTCGGCGACGCGGTGCAACAAGAAGAGGCCCAGACCATCGTGCTGGAACCGCGGTCCTCCACCACCAAGCCCGACGGTGACCACCACCGCCCCTCCGACGAGAGTCCAGAAGACCCGCAGCAGTCCGACGCAGGTGACGAGGAAGACGACCCCGACCACGACCCCGACCCCGACCCCAACATGTACTTCTCGCGCCCCACGGACGGCACGCGGCCGCACGCCTGGCGCAAGAAGCAGCTGGGCTGGGGCGGCGCCGCGAGGTACATCTTGGGGATGCAGAAGCCGCTGCGGGTGGAGGATGGGTTGCCGATGGCGGCTGGGGCGAGGCCGTGATGTGGCGAGACGGACACGGCTGGGGCAGGCGAGGACGAGGACAAGAACGAGGGCGTTCAGCTGAGGAGCGCCGGTCGTTGTCGTATTGATCTTGGACCGATTCGCGGGAATGGATCTCGTGCATGGTGGGATGAGAATGAGTATATATCTCCCCAAGGACTGGAAATGTGAGGGTCCCAAACCAGGCAGGCCTGCTTTGCGCTGCTTTGCGCGAACTATTCCTGTCAAGCCCCTTCGCTGGGTGCTTCTCTTTGGGTGGCGTGGCTTCTGAGCTGAGCCTCCCCTCGATATCTCCGTCCTTGGGACTAACTATCGACTGTGAGATAATCAGCAGCGCGATCTCCATCGTGTGGGCAGTGTAGATATAGAGACGGTCTCGAATTTCACTATAGTGCCTGGCATGGGCTTGCCTTGGGACCTCCGTTCTCATGAAGTTATCCTGTGTTGCCCTAACAGGAGGGTTGCTATTGAGGTAGAAGGTGTGCTTGATCTGATATTGCTCACTCCACTGTATCTTGCAAATCGCATGGCCGTGACACTGCGACCCACCTTCTCTTCTATGCATGCACCAAGATCAAGCCCGGTCGACAAGACCACTAGACGCCATACTACCTAGGTAGATGAACATTGGAGTGCATTCGTACATACGGTGGTACAAGTAGGTACACTACAGTACAGCACGTCGGCCTATCACTCCTATGTGATCGATACTCGTTCATCGCGTGGCCGCCTTCCCATGTTAGCCTGCTCCTTGATGTGTGTAGCAAAATCGTAGCAATCTTTGGGATCGATCTGTCGTACTAGACTAGATACGTTCTCAGACAACATGTGTGAGCTGAGCCCCTCTGCCACGTCTCGGAGCGGTCTCGCAAGTCGGAAAACAAGACTTCGCGCCCCTGTCCCAAAGCTAAATCACCGCCGAAAGACAAGAACTCTTTCTCTTGCTGTTCACTATTTTTCAGTTCTTGTGGAACAAGAACCCAGGAAATCAGATCTAGTCCGGCCACCAACTCCAGAGACCCAGAGTGTGGGGGTTTTTTATGGCCTTACCCAAGCGACACATACCTCCCTTCCTTACGCCGAAAATGATCATGCATGCGTTGAACTGGTTCCAAGTGGCTGCGTTGTTGTATGATTCCTCAATCGTGAGGGAACAGGGCGCTGATGGACTCGCCGTGGTGGACTCGCCGTATGGCCTCGGCAAAGACGTGGGAGATATCCAGAACCTCGAGCTTGGGGCACGCCTGCCTGTGACTGTGTTGCGGTACGGAGTTGGTGACGATCATCTTGTCAATGGCGGACGCGTTGATGCGCGCAATGGCATCGCCGCTGAGGATGCCATGGGTGAGAAGAGCGTAAACGGTAGTGGCACCCTCCTTCTTCAAGAGCTTCGCTGCTCTGGTAATAGTGTTGGCAGTATCGGCCAGATCATCCACCAGAATGCAGGGACGGTCTCGCACATCGCCCACAAGCATCATGGTGGCATTCTGTCGATCTGAGATCTTGGTCGGACGACGCTCCTGCATCGAATGGTCAGTGGGACCAAGCATGGTGGGGGCCTCGCATCCCTACCTTATGAATGAGGGCGAAGGCCAAGCCCAAGTTGTCGGCGATAGCAGTGGCACGCTTTGCGCCACCTGCGTCCGGACTAACAATGACTGCATCCTTATACCCCGGAACCTGTCGTTCAATGTACCGCTGCAGGAGTGGCTTGCCGTAGAGGTTATCAACGGGAATGTCAAAGAAGCCTTGGTATCTTTGGAGAGGGAACATCAGCACTCGCCGTACAACATCTCGGGCATACCGAAACCTTGGGCACATGTGATGCGATACAACACCCATCCTGAACAAACACGGGAGATGCTCTTTGTAGCACTTGCAGAGAAAGAAAGCCAACATGTACGCTGGGAGATACATACTGAGGATCGTGCAAGTCCATTGTAATGACCTGGGGGAAGGCAAAAGTTAGCGTCAGCTACTAACTCGGAAGTCAATCAGAGAACGGGGATTATTAGGCTGGCCCAGTCCACTCTGGATCAGACACTTGTCTACTTCCAAGGTCGCGAAGGGATACCCGCTGTGTTCATGAAGCACATACGTGATCGGCTCCAGCGCAGGTCAAGAGGTCTGCGACCAAAGTTCCGGCCTGGGCCACCCATTGCTTGTAGCCCGGCTTCGCATGGAAAGCATTGATCATCTGTGGGTTCTCGTAGTCGTGAGTGGTGTAGGCCCCAGCGTTCGAGGAGACGGAGCCCGCGTGGTTCCGGCCGTTTGCCGCATCGACGCTGTTGCTTGCGCCCTCGCCGTTGACCTTGGGAGCTCCATTGCCATTGGCCATGGCCACCTTTGTGAGCATCTTGGTAATATCGATTCCGCTGTTGAGGCCCATGCTTTTAGGTAGGCCCGGCCCGGGAGTGGCAGGGACGCTCTCGAAGGTGTACTTGCCAGATTCGCTGGGAGCCTTGTTCAAAGGTGCGCCGGCTTTGTTATAGGGAAGGTCGGGCTGTCGAGAGTAGGGGAAGAGGGGCAGGACGGCAGTGACCTTTTTGGCAGAGCCAGTCTTGCAGGCGGAGACCACTGGAGAGTGCAGTCAGCATGGATGGATGGATCTCAAAACTTGGGAGGCAGGACGAGGGTCTAACTGATGCAGAGTTCCATGAAGTGATCGTTCACTTTGTCGTAGGGGTCTTGGGTTCCCGCGGTCTGGATGATGTAGACATCCTTTCCACGGACGGTCTCCTGGATCTCGCACCGAGATTCTCCGACCGAGAACTTTGACAGGATGCGGTTGCAAGCAGGTATGCCAAGGATGTTGCAGATGTTGTGGACGAGCTCGGGGTGGGAGTTGCCCCCGAGGACGACGAGGTTCCGGACCATGTTGCTCGTTATGCAGGTCGTTTGTGGTGGTGGTGGACAGGAGATGGCGATCGAAGGTACTCTTGAGGGACAAAAAAAGAACAAGAAGAGTAAGGTCGTCGATGATCTTGGTGCTTGTTTTTGTTGGAAATGTTACGGCACCGACGTCAGGGAAGAGAGCCGAGGATACGCGATCGATAAGACACAGTAACGATTTGCGGAGGAGGGGCTCAAGATGAGACAAGCGAGGATGGCGTGCGCGTCCAGGCAAAGACGAAGGAAAGGGGAGATGCCGGTAGGGGAGTTGGAGAGTTGGGGAGGAGGAGGCTTGGACAGTCTCACAACAGAGTCATCATCGTGTGGTCACTCGTCGCATGTGTCGTATGAAAAGCCGGACAAAGACTGTCGCGGCGCAAAAAGTTGAGCAAGGCGGGCGGGCAGGAAAAATTGAACATGGAAGGCCGCCCAGGTGCAGACCGCCTGCCGTCCACGCTGCCCCTGGTGCATGCTGCCCCTGCTGCCCCTGCCCATTGCCCCGCGTCTCCAACCTACCTAATTGTCCAGTACGGAGTACGGAGTAACGCCCCTGCGGCTTAGCGTCAAACAGGTACCTAGTACCTGTAGGTATCACCGGCACGACCTGCCATGTCGAAATTAACTTCGATCGCGTTCCCGGTCGACGACCAGGTGCCCGACTCGAATAGCCGCAGCTGTTTGCAGTTCATCGTGATCACTACCAGAGTACGATACCGTGGTTGTCGACAGCTTGGGGCCGTCCAATCAGCCTACAAAGAAGCAAGCATCCAGGTACACTGTGAAGTACTGTCTGTACTGTAGGTACCTAGGTACCTAAGTCCATCAAAAATCTCAGTCCCCGGCCGCGACTCAATTCTCCCGAGGCGGTACTGCCTTAGACCGACCACCTCCGACCACCGCCGACCACCTCCAACCACCTCGGAACCCTCCCGGTCGTCATTTTCAGAGATCAGGCACTATGAAAATCCTCGAGTCGCAGAGCGCGGTCTTGACCAACTTCGAGGTCTACCAGCACCTGCTCAACGAGCAGTACAAGTTCAAACAGCCCGACCGCAGAAAGAAGGTCCCACGCAGCGTGCAGAACATGGTCAAGGAGGTGAGCATCTCATTCGTCCATCGCATCAATGTCTGCCGTGCCGTGCCGTGCCGTACATTCCGAGACTAACATGCTCGCTCTATCAAGCTGCTGGAGTATTTACGAACATCTCCCAACCCCTTCAGCCAGGACCCCATCACATACAATGGCTTCACCATCCACCGTCTGGTTGAGAAGCTCGGCCCATACGACCTCAGCAAGGGCGAGACCATCATGATTCTCAACGTGCGTCCCGAGAACCTCGCCGTTCTGAGCACCTGTATCGAGGATGTCATGAACCGCTACACCGAGGATCAGCAGAGCGAGATCCAGACCATCATCGAGGAGGTCCTTGGTCCCTTCCCACCAAAGGAGTACCCGGCCGAGGACGGCCAAGAGACCGGCGCCTGATGGCTTTCCCAGCGACAAAACGAACGACCACCACAAAGGCACCCAGGGCCTGGACCTCGCCGAGATCACATAATGCAGCACCCGCCACTGCTCTGGGCACCATCTTCGCTTTGCGTCTGAACCGCCATGGAACACAACTCCTCAAACGTCAACGGGAGGAGCTCCCCCGTCACGGCAGAGCACTCCATGTACCTGTCCACCCTCATCTCCTGGGCTACACGGAGGCCCTCTTGCGGATAGATGATGCCGTTGGGATCGTCTTCGGACCTCAAGTCCCGCTTCAACCCCAAGACCGCTAATGGCAACGTACTCTCTGTCTGGAATGTCGCACGGACTTCCTTGATCCACTGTTGACAGCATCATGTCAGTGGACTCGACTAAGACGGGAGGAAGGGCGAGTGACGAACGATTCGTTGGAGGTTGAGGAGACTCAGGCGCTGGCTTATGTCGTAGCAAATGAGGATGAGATCCGGCTGGAGCAGCCGCCAGCTGTCGGGACTGGAGGTATCATAGAACTCGAATCGATACCGTCGCCTTGCAAATGAAACCTCAAAAATGAAGGGCTGGTCTATGTCCTTGAGCAAAGTGATGGGTCTTGTGCCGGTCAAGCTGCTGTGCCCTTGGCTGATTCTCCTATTGTATGTCAGCCCCACCGCGTGAAGTGCGCACGATCTGGATCCAGACGCTCACGATAGAAACGTCGACTTGCCGACGTTCTCATCCCCCAGAAGCAGTACAGATATTGTCTGCGCCTCCATCGAACTCATCCTTCATCCAGATGAAATCTATGTACAGTGGAGCGAGATCCTCCGGCCCTCATGGTAGCGTCACCGTATACACATCGTCTCCCCCACGGTTCTTATCGATAACAGTTTTGTTCAAGTAAAGTTCCATCCCGTCCGTGACTACATACATCCTCTTCTGAGAATCGGCTTGCGATGGTGCCGTCGGTGTGAGTCGATGAGAACCGCATGAAGCCACTCCGAATCCGAGGCCGCGGCATAAGATGGCATGAGCTGAAGTCCTCACTCGCTCTCACTCTCACCACAAGCGTCCCACCCTCGTTCTCCGCCCATTTCTCACCACCGTTTGCGCCGCGGTTCATCCTAGCCAGATCAGCACCGAGCACCATGGCCGACTATAACAAGTGGACGAAAGATGATCTCGTAAAACGAGTCAAGGCGCTCGAGCATGAGCTCAAGAAGGCTTCTGAGAATGGCCTCCCTCAACCCGCACCAACCACCGCGGAGCCTCCGGCCAGCCACCCCGACCAACACGGCGATGCAGAGACCACCTCGCTCCCCGGCCAACCCGCCAAGAAGAGACAAAAGAAGGCGAAATCCATGGATCCTTCCAAATACACAACGCGCTTCATAGCCCTGAAGCTGGCCTACATCGGCAAGAACTACAACGGCTTCGAGTACCAGTCCTCCGGACTCATGTCGACCATTGAGGAGGAGCTGTGGAAGGCACTCGTCAAGGCGTGCCTCATCTTCCCGGACCCGGAGAAGCCGAACGAGGTGGACTGGAATGTGTGCGAGTATTCCAAGTGCGGGAGGACCGACAGGGGCGTCAGCGCCTTTGGGCAGGTCGTGGCGCTCAGGGTGAGGAGTAATAAGCCCGCCAGGAGGAAAGCGGCTGCTGCTATGGCTGTCGGTGGTGATGGTGAGAGAGATGTGACTACGGAGAAAGCGGCGTCGGGCGAGAAGGACGTGGCCCTGATCGAAGAAGGAACAGAGGCAGCAGCACGGGAAGAAGGGGACGAGGACGAGGACGATGATCTCCTCCCGGTCCAAGAGGAAATCCAATACTGTCGTGTGCTCAACCGCATCCTGCCCCCGGACATCAAAGTCTACGCCTGGTGCGCAAACCCTCCCCCGGACTTCTCAGCACGCTTCAGCTGCCGCGAGCGCCAATACCGCTACTTCTTCACACAACCGGCCTTCGCCCCCTTGCCGAATTTCCTAGACCCCAGCACCACCAAGAAAAAAACCCCGAAAGACGGATGGCTCGACATCGACGCGATGCGGCAGGCCGCCAAGCTCTTCGAGGGCCTGCACGACTTCCGCAACTTCTGCAAGATCGACCCCAGCAAGCAGATCACCAACTTCGTGCGGCGCATCTTCGAGGCGGACATCGTCGAGGTCGACGGCGTCGGCAGCGAGATCCCCTACCTGACCGGCGCGCAGTTCCGCGATCCCGACGCCGTGGCCGTGGCCGGGGCCGCCGCCGGCGGCAGCAGCAGCCGCTTCCCCAAGGTGTACTACTTCCACGTGCGCGGGTCCGCCTTCCTCTGGCACCAGATCCGCTGCATGGCGGCGGTGCTCTTCCTCGTGGGGCAGGGTCTCGAGGCGCCCAGCGTCGTCGCGGAGCTGCTCGACCCGGCGCGGCACCCGCGCCGGCCCAACTACGTGCTCGCGGACGACGCGCCCCTGGTGCTGTGGGACTGCATCTTTGGGCGCGAGAACGAGCAGGACGCCGACGACGAGGTGGACTGGCTGTACGTCGGCGGCGGTGGCGGTAAGGGCGACGACCCGCTCGACCTCCATGCGAGCAACGGGCTGGCGGGGGATCTGTGGGCGTACTGGCACGGCAAGAAGATGGATGAGATCCTTGCCAACAGGCTGCTGGACTGGGTGAGCCAGAAGACGGCGATGCAGGACGTTCCGGGCGGCTGGGTCGAGGGCATGGGCAAGGTGGTGAGGAGCACGAGGGTGTATGAGGGCGGGAACGGGCCCAAGCTCGCGGGGGGCTACGTGCCGGTGCTGAAGAAGGATCGGGTGCAGAGCCCCGAGGAGATGAATGATCGGTATGCGCAGAAAAAGGGGTTCAAGAGCGCGGAGGAGATGCGGGCAGTGGGGAACTGGAGGGAGGCGATCCGGGAGGCGAAGGAGAGGGAGGCGACGATGGATACGGGCGAGGACTAAGAAGGGTGGTGTGGTGGTGTGGTGGTGAGAATGAAGAAGGATCTCATCAATACAGCCTTTTTTGCGGTCGGGTCGTTCTGACTGCCTGGCAGCGGCAACGAGAGATTTCACATGGCGCACGTGTGGCTTCCTGTCGCATCAGTCGTCATGGATGGCCTCGCAAGGGATGGCCTCGCAAGGGAGTAGCTAGTAGATGTGTCTGTTCGACAGGCTAGGCGTGGCATCTCGTGTTGACACTACTAGACTGTCGCGACTCTGTCTCATTGTTTGCGTTGGATGGGTAGTGACAAGACGCTGCGAAACATCGACGAGATCATGGAGAGCGGTCCAACTCTCATGGGGACTCGACGTGCCCATGCGAAGACTCTGGAGGAGACGGAGACACTACAAGCAACTATCTCTTGCCTTATTCTCCGAGGATATTTCTCGGTCGCTGCCAGACCATCATCCTCCTCATCATCGCCTTGTGCCGTGGCATAGGTAGGGGCTTGACCATGTAGTTTGAGTAGCATTCTCCTTGTAAAAACGCGTGGCTGTAGATAAACAACCCACCGCCACCCGATGGGCATCATCCATTCGAGGTCTTGTCCTCCCACCGCCTGCTCCCCCCACCC
>MUZH01003240.1:0-10772 GCA_003012965.1 Juglanconis oblonga
CACCAGATGTTACAGGCAGACGGCAATTCAATCATCGAAATCGTCCGAGACTTTGGCTCGCTTCGAGACCGGGGACGGTGGATGAGAGGCCCAAACCAGATATAAGATGATATAAGGGGACATACTCGGACAGTATATCATGTACATCAGTGGGGGCCAAGATCACAAGTATATCCCTGTATGACTCATTCGAATAGCAAAGGCGAGAAAAGAGGGTGCAAGAAACACTTGTAAACTTGTAAGGGGTGGAGTCTGAAGGCAACGAGCGTAAATTCACCGGCGACGACCAAGCCTTGATCCCGCACCAGAACCTTTCGTCGCGAAAGCCACCCTCGCATTCATGAAGTCGCATTCGTGAAGCTCGAATCAGACTACCTTGGGTACCCGTCGAACGGTGCCCAGCCTCATCCAGGCCTACACCCTTCCCCCTTCTCATGTCGATGAAAAACACACTCCTGACTCGCCGTCCTAGCCGGCGCGTTGCCCCCAGAGATCCAATGATACCCGCTAACCTCACTGACAATATCAAACCCCAGGTCTGGCGTCTCGTTCAGCACCTCCCTCCACTCGCCGGTAACCGGATTATTCTGCCTCCCCCGGAACATCCCCAGCGTCAGCCTCTCCTTCAGCAACCTCCGCATCCCGCTCCCCGGCGGCGTGTTCTCGTAGATGTACTGCACATCCCTGATATCAGGCCGCCGCATGCCCACGTTGTAGAACCGCCACGCGGCGTTGACACAGATGTTCTCGAGCTCCTCGACCATCAGCTTGCACGCGAGGGAGTACAGCCTCAACCAGGTCTGCACGGGCGGCGGCGGCGAGCCGTTGAAGAGGCTTGTGGTGGTGGTGGTGGTGGTGGTCGCGCCTCCTCCGCCGCCGGCCGGGGAGGTGATGGCGCGGGCGTAGAGCCAGCGGACAAAGAGCTCGAAGGCCTGCGGGTCGTCCTCCGGGAGCGCGAGGCGATCCTCGTGCGTCTCGCGGAAGCCGGCGTTGAAGGCGGAGCGGAAGAAGTCGGATGAGGAGGAGAGCAGGTTCTCGTGTAGGCGCCAGGTGGTTTGGGAGGGCCCGACGGCGATGGTCACTATGCGTTCGGAGAAGAGGCTGGTGCGGTGTTAACTGGCGATGAGAGTTATCAATAGAAAGGGTGTTTGATGAGTGGAAGTGAGTTAGGCGAGGACAAGTGTGATGAATGGGTTGGGGGGGGGGCGGTGAGTGGGTGGTGTCGACTATAGCTGAACACCGTGAAGTTCAACCCACCCTTCTTCCACCTCTACCTCTACCCATCCCTCATCCCTCGCCCCTCGCAACAGGTTGATGGAAACGCCACATACCGATCAACCGGCCTCTCCTCCATGTCGGCCTCCCTCTCCGCACACCCCGGCGCCATAGCCACACTCACCGCCTCCGCCGGACTCGTGAGCGTCGAACCCTCAGACCAAGCCGGCGTCGCCTTGGACGTCCCGCCGCCCACATGCGACGCAGCCGTCGACGACGCAGCCTTCCCACCGCCGCCAAAGATACTGCCGGCGGCTGCCTGTGGCTCCGGCGATATGCTCGTCATCCCTGCGTCGCGAGGTTAGCCGCTCCCGTATTACCGCACACACACACACACACAGAGAGAGAGAAAGAGGGAGAGAGAGAGAGAGAGAAGCGGTGAGTGAGCCAGGGCCAAAATGGGCACGTACTGCGTTTCTGAGGTGGTTCGCTCTCGCTCTGGCCTTCAAAGCTCGCTTCATCATTACGACGCTGCTTCGCTTGGTTGCGGGGTGAAGAGCTCATAGTTGTTGGTGGTTGGTGATGGTGGTGGTGGTGGGCCGAGGTTCTTAGCGGGAGGACGAGGTGAGGACTTATATCGTTCCTACCCTACGTCAGAACTACATAGTCGGGCACATTACACAGCCAGACAGCCATGGAGCTTCAAATCCAACAGCGTTAGAACTGAATGCTCGCGACAAAGCCTACCTCGCCTAGTCCGCGTTTAAACACACAATCATTCGTTTCTCCCCTCGTACGCCTTCTGAGGGCCAACATGTCACAAGCACATGCGAAGACCGGAGTGTGAGCAGAAAGCAGGCTGTTTGGTATGCGCCCCTCTTTTTTTTTGGACTCTTCTGAACATTGGAATATCTTTGAACACGCACGCCCATTCCGGGTATAGTACCCCATAGAACACCCCCAACGCTCCAGCCGAACCAAAATGCATCAGGTGCCCTCTCGGACAGAAAGCCAGGATTTCCACGCCCCTTTCAGATATGCAACCCTCTCAAAAAGAAAAACCCTGGACATGGCGTAGCAAGAGAGGAGAGACCTCGACAGAAATGAGCCGGCAGATTATGGGGTAAAGCGCGATGCCCATGATACATGAAATAAAACGGTACGACCCGAAAAAAAATAAACCAACTCCACGGATCCCGTTTGTCCCGTCCGTTTCCCCAAGGCGCTCGTTGCAATGACACAGAAACCACAATATTCTTTGCCCTCCCGCCTGATCGCCCCAGGTCTTGGTAGTCCGAGTTCCGTGAGCCCATATAAGCCTCAAAAACACCCCCAGCTTGTTGATACAAAGAAACTCCGTTGTGACGACTGCCGCGACCCGTAGAATGTTTTGCTCTAAATGCCGAAGCAGGTCTTTTTTTCGTCGCAGGAAAGTCGAGAGACCCAAAGTTGACCGTTTTTATCATGCGAATCGCCGCTCTTCGTTCCAAAGTAGTAAGATCCGTCCAACTCCGCCGTTTAACACCGATGCAGAATGATCATGTTGTCGTTCGAGTACGCTGATCCAGAAAAACGCCCATTTGAAAATCAAAACAGCCCCCAACTTTCGAAGTCGTGGCACCGATCCTGAGTTTTCACATTACAAGCAGCAGTAGAATAAAAGTTGGTATCCGTGTTAAGGTTCCGAGGCACCGAGGGAGTCTCGGCTGTCGGCCCCGGGATGTTTTAAGGACATGTCGAAAAAGACTTTGTACAAGGTGATGATGTGGTGGGGGCCAGAAGTCGGGAGTCGACAATCTAGCCGCTCAACGCCTCGTGCCCTGCCTGCCATGTGTTGTGAGAATATCAAATGTCTGCTTGTTAACAGTCGGTGCCCGCCAAGGTGAACAGCTGTCCAAAGACAAATGGGTATTTCTGGGACCCACAGTCCTCGCTCGCATCGGTGACGACGACTGGGACGTCACTACTCGAAGTGGTCATGAGAAGTGACGTCTCGCCATTTACCACCGATGACGGAGGCCTTGCTGCATCCGAGCCGCGGGTGAGACCGACGACGGCGGGCTAGGCATAGTGAGACCTTGACCATTGGCAGGGTTGATAATCGGGATGGCATTCCGGGCACGAGTGGCGTGGGGTTGGTGAAGTTTGAGGTTCGAGTGCTGAGCGTGGTAGGATGGAGGCAAGAATGCCGGGGAGTTTGAGTTCAGAGTGTACGAGGCGGCCACCTGTTGGGGTTGCTGAGTAGGTGAGCCGGTCGGGGAGTTGCTAGCCAGGGAGGAACGCTCTGAACCGCTGTAGGCCAGCTAAGAGGGGGAGAGGCAGTGTCAGCCGTCTATGCATCTTCACACACACGGAGGGGGAGAGAGAACCAAGAGTCGAGTCGAGGCCGGATGGACCAAGCGTTTCTTGACTGAATCAACTCACATCGCTCTCGGTGACGAGGGTAGGCACAAAGTCCAAGTCATCGTCCAGGTCGAAGCTACGGCCGAGCTCAAAGGTTCGGCGGAAATTCGTCACTGAGGGCGACTCGGAGGGCAACTCCTTCATGCTTCGTACGCCGCGGAACTGCTTGTGTGATTGGCTTTGGGAGACGGACACCCTTGGTTGCCGGCGATTCCGACCTCCATGATGACCGGAGGCGGCGGTCGGTGTGGGATGTTGGTGGTGGGTGTTGTAGTGATAGTATTGAGACATCTTTGCTGTTTCTGTATGCGCGGTGGGCTGCTGCCTGGTCGGTCCAACTTGACGGTATTTGGGGGTTGTGTGGCTCAGGGAGATGGTGCAGAATAGATGTCGATGTGTACGTCGGGTGTTTGCGGTATTAAACCCAGTGCGCGGCAACAAACGGAAATGGAACGTCGGGTGGTTCTGTGATGTGTGTCGTGGTGGTGATAGTACGTGGGATCGCTGCCGAGTTGAATTATTGTTGGGAGGTCGATTGTAGATCGGACCGAGAAGAGTTCATGAGCAGTTGTGTGAGGTGAGATGAGATGTCAAGCTGTATCGATCGGGTGATTGTGTGGTGGATGTGAGTGACAGGTGAGGCGGAGTGCGGCAGGATAGGGTTCGGGATGGTAGAAGTAGAAAGAGAGAGGCGGAGGGAAAAAGGAGGGACGAAGGCCTGCAGTGTCGGAACGGGCGACGATTTTGTTGGACGAGGGACGGACAGGGGACAAGGGCAGAAGCTACAGCGGGCGAGGGCGGGCGAGGGTGGGCGAGGGTGGGCGAGCACCGTCTATGAGTGGACGGGCCCGAGGCAAGCCCCTAGCGACCAGGGAAGGAACCAGGATATGGCCAGGATGGCCACGCATGCAAGTCGCTCCAGCAGAGACAGAAGGCATGCCACCGTGCATGGGACTGTGCGTGCAGACGGAGGAGCTGCACAGTGAGATCATGATCATTCCCAGTTCTTGCACGGCCTGGTGCTTCCCAAAAGCAGACTTGCATGGTTCTCGACTCTCCACCCCTCCTCCACGACAGCCAATGAGATCCTGCTAAAATGACGATCACCATCCCGCACTGTCTCTCAATTCCCGAGGTGAGGTGTCCATCCAAAAGCTCCACCTTCTCCTCAGATTCCCCAGCCGGCCTGACCAGATCATGTCCGTTTTATTGGACACAGCCTTCCATGCTAGCATGAAAAAGGTCAAGCTCGTCTCCCGGCATGCTGCCACAGTTCAAAGCCTATCTGGATACTGTAAATGGGCCAAAGACCTCTCTCCTCAACATACTGACACTCGCTATCCGAGATTATCCGCGAACATTGAGGATTTCTGGTCGCCATCGCGGATCATTTTGGTCAGCGACTTTCAGCCTTGTGGTGTCACAACACACTGGAGTAATCCAGTTGATCGCGACCGGAGACGGCCATGTTATGTCGCCCAACACATGATTCTCGCTGCACTGTTGTTGCAAGATGATCCGAGAGATATGGTGTTTCTGGCGTGGCTGAACACGACGACCTGACTCTGACTGCGATCCCCGATCTCACCACCCGCCTTGGAATTCTGATAAAATTACGGGCCACCACAGAGTGAGGCGCTTCACCTGGCTCAAACACTTACCATCGTCATTTGTGGCCTTGGCAGTGAGGTGCTCGAGTTGCTGAAACTCGCGACCCGGGTCAGTGCCCCTTCCCGGCAGCCCGGCCACTAGCGGCCCCTTGCCCGGGAGGCGTCTGAAGTACCACGGTGCACCCACGGTGGCTGTTTTGCCACTGTGCACGCCATCTGCACCTGCACCTGCACCTGCCACTGGAGGCTGGGCACTCCTGGCCTGGCCCACACGAGACTGTGGTACCACAGTACCTACTTCGCCACCTTTCCCACGCTGCAGAGTGGGCCGGAGGCACAGCACCCAAGCGAATTGCCCGGTCCTGCAGGCTGCTGCGCTTTTCGCATCAAGGGGTGCCAGCCCTGTGGCGAGCCGCCATGACAGCCTGGTCCTTACTGGCTGCCGCTGTCCGCCTCCCAGGCGTTTCCCCACTGAACCTGGTCTTGTGTGTCCTATCGACCAACGCACGTTGGCACGCTTTCCAAGGTTGAGTTCCGGTTCAAAACGTGGCGGCTGGCACTGGCCACCGAAGATGGGGTTTCACAGTGTGGCATTTCTTTGAGCCTCGCTACAGCCCCACTCGCACGGTCTGTCGTAAATACAGACAGTGCGAAGCTTCCCCCATCGGATCTCGGGCGGCGATGGCGTATTCGGGGCCATGCTCTGAGGATCTTCGGGTATGAATAAAGTTATTGCCACCAGCTCTGACATTTGCTCTGTGATGAACTGCGGCATGCTGCTATTACGGCTTCGCGAACCTCGCTGGATGTCACGGCCGTGTCCTGCTTGACGACAATCCCCCCGGGGTCCGCTGACTGTTGCATGAATTTGCGCCATCTGATTAACCTCGACAAATTACCCACATGGGTCTGGGGACGAAACACAAGGGAAAAGGCCCCCTCGTGCACCCTGTCCGTGCATGGAAGCCTCACAATCGACACGAATCCCCAGGATCTCTGCATGGCATGGTCGTACAGCGACATGAATAGATCGATTCAACGGTGGCCGCGAATGGTCCAGACCCTAGGAAGTGTGCAACCGGCACTAGGACGGTCTTCAAGTACTGGGGGGATTGGGGGAATTGGGGGGATTGGGAGGGGGGCGCCTCTTGACTAGTAGCGGAAGGTGCTTGTTGCTGCTAATCACCAAAGGATTCGGCCGTCGGTGAGATGACGGAAGAGGCAAGCAGTTCGAAGCTTGGCATGTCAGCGACATCCAGCAGCGGCATCAGGCAATGAGGCCATGCGCTTCTCTTCCCCGATGAACCTCCCACCTTCCGCCAGCTCTCATCGAGAAGCATCATTATGGCGAGTCATCTCCGAATGCCTCGTGACGACAAGTGGGATGAAGGAATGGGATGTGGCCGGATTGGTCAATTGCAGCCGAGCATGCGGAGCGCTGGTTAAAGTGCTTGCTTCTATTCTTATCCCTGTCTGGCCAAGGTCAATTTGGACCCCTGGAACGCAGCATCGAACGAAGTCTTATCGTTTCTTGATAACTTTATCGTGATGCTTCAATACTCATAGCTTGCGCAGTGGGTGGGCGTGCCTTGGGAACCAACCAACTGAATGGGCCGCTCATCAGCCCGTGCCCACCGATACTCTGCGATGGCACTCTGCGATGGCATCACCCGAAGCCACCGAAGAAGCAGCGACAGGTGACCATCCCGTGGATTTTCTGGAAGCCAGCATGAACGTCGAATCCCCACATCCTTCTGCCGGCTTGTAGTGTACACTAGAAGCTTTCCCAGGCTTCCTTGATGCATGGGGCACTCCCTCCACGCCAGCTTCCCAAACATGGCCACACCGCTGTTTGGATGACACCGAGGCATGGACGAAAAGCCCCGCGGAGGGTTGGACCACCCGCATCAAGCGACAAGCGCCTGCAGCGGCAAGCAGAGCAAGCTTCTCGCAAGTCGGTTGTTCGTTTCGGGTCGTCCGCAGCTGTATCACCTGGCGGGGGTGGGCATCCCGCCCAGCCCTTTCATCCCATCTTCCATCGGCACCTGAGGATATGGGGTTTTTGAGATCTGACCACGGAGTGTTGGCTATTGGCTGACTGCAGGTACACAGCTGCTGCGAGCTACCTACTTCCAGGTTAGTAGACGCTGTGGCGGCAGCGCAGTCAGACGGCAGCATGTCGTTAAGATGCCGCTGCAGCTAGGGAAGGCTCAGCCACCTCCAGATTCTGCTGGCCGCCTTTCCTAGTTGCTGTACCTGTTTGCTTCCGGGATTTTACCGACTGCTGTCCGGGGAGCCCGCCGAGCATTATCCGATCTCCTTGTCTTTGCACTGAATCTCAACGTGCTTACAGCACAGTGGTAGTGTGACAGAGTAATTACGTGGGCAGTACCATTGCCGGCCTCTCTAGGTTATTCTCGTACAAACCTTGCTCTCTTCCGGAAGCCGAGACGGCGGTGTCGACCATCCGGACTTGGCCGGGACCCGGTGACGGCGTCTCCGGAGCCCGGGCTTGGAAGCCATCGAAGTGCATGGCTTTCCTCCTTGCGGGGTCTATTCGAGGTTGGACGTTACACCATGACATCTTCAACTACCAGACGAAGAATACGTAAGGTTGGACAATTTTGGAACTGTGTGCTGACCATGAAGCCTGGTCACGGACATCGCTTTTGGCGTGAATCCCATGAAGAGTTCTTTTGCCCCCCCCCCCAAATGATAAATCTTCTATCCCTGGTCTAGTCTATCCAATATCCTACGTGTCTGTTGTTCTCTGAGGGCGTAGTCCCTACTTCACAGCAGAGTGGAGGTCATTTCAAGGGGCCTTCTTGTTTGGGAAAGGACGGGGCTCACTTGTTGGGTTTGACTCGGATGAGCATTACAGAATCTAGCGTAGGTATTCGACATCAGGAAAGAGATGAGGGTTCACACGCCATGTCAGACTCATGGACTTGGGCGTTTCTTCACCCGGGCAACCGGGTCGGCTGTTGGCGTTCATCGTGGTGTCGTTGCCCGTCAAGGCTCCCGGGCCTCACGACCAGGACAAGGTTGCGCCTGGCCCTCTCGCCCGACTTCACTAACGATGACCTACCTCAGTAAAGCTGCTCGTGTCTCGGGCGGGTTACTACGCGCAGAGTCCGGCCACGAAAGCTGCTATATCGGTGTATCACAGTGCGATGGCATCGAGCCTACTCGTATCATCGACGAGGGAGCCACTGTCTTCGACCTGGTCGTTATGATTGCATGTCGGCCCCCTCGAACTAGCTCGGCCAGCAGCGCTAAACGAAGCCATCAACACAAAGCCACTTCAAGACCTCCCACGCTAAGGACAAGCTGCACAGCAAGGATGCGACTTGCGCTCTGGGCTCGCTAGGGACTTGCTCGAGTGGGTCTCCCGCATGAGACCTTCGAGGGCAAGGCCACGTTCCCCCTTGTGTGCGCCCTGGAGCCGCTGGCGGACCTCCAGCCGCCCATCGACCCAAGCTAGGCCTGCCAGGCACTAAACTAGCTCGTTCGAAGAATCGCCAAAGTACAGCGTCTCGAAGGCACCGGTGCCGCCGGTCGTCCTCGTCAAGGATCTGCGCGTTGGACTATCGGATCGCTGCTGCGGAAGAGCGACTTCGTGTGAGATTTGCATGTAGGCAGTTGTTTCCTTTGACAAATCCAACGCTATAGGTATCTAGAGGATCCTCGTCGGGCCTGACCAGATCTCCCAGGAGGCCTGCCCCCTCGGAGTCAGATCGTGTGCTACCTATTCGTCGGTACTCCGTGGAGGTGCTGTGCCGCTCTCTATAGGCTCCTACTTGCATACTTGGAACCAGCTGAGGGCGATATCCGAAGAATCTTCCAGACACACTTATGAGAACATGATTGTCGTCTAATCCTCCCCAAACACGAAGTCAATTCGTCCACGGTCCATGGTAGTTCACTCGAAATGCAAGCCGAAGACGCTGGCGCGCAGATCCATCGGCCAGAATAACTTTATGCCATAAAATGTAGTGATATGGTACCCGCTGTCTGGCCCAGAAGATAGAGATGGAAAAGAAGGACATGACCTGCATCATGTCTCTGATCTCTCGTTCTGGGTGCTGTTGTCTGGGCCAGCCAAACGGGGATCAAGTTGATGATGTGGGAGAGGGGGGGGGAGCTAAGCACCAGTCCCGGATGACGAGAAACGATCTAAATACACACCGCCGTGCGGTTGCCCCTTCCATAACACTCCTTACAATGCTTATGATGGCTCCGGTTTATGGCGGCGAATCCCGGCGCAGCGCCGGACAAGGCGAGGGCCGGGGCCGGGGCCGGGGCCGCTGCCGCTGCCGCTGCCTTGCACGGCGGGCACCACGCCTACCTAGGTAGTCTCCTCGAGGATGACACGATCCGCATCTACCTACATCACGCTACGGGGCATCAAGGACCCCATTGTGCCTACCAGCAGAGGTTTCCCCGTCCATCCGTGGGCCGCCTTTGGTCCTGCCTGTGCCTATCAGACTGGGACCGTCACTACTGAGAGAATGGTCACCAATGGTGGAAGAAGTTTGCGAATTGGAGCCACAGTGCCTTTTGGAAGGAGATGGGAGCGGTTGACGCCGTGGCACTCCGATATTGTGTCCCATACTGGTGATTCTTTTATTGGGCGGAAGGGTGCGGGTTATTGAGAACAGTCGTTGGCTATTTCATAGCCAAAATCAGTCACCATTGGGCCTATCTTGGGATTTCCGTGACTATTGTGGAGACATTTTCCAAGATTGGGACCGTCGTGGTTCCAGAATGTATCATAAATGGTCACATAGCCTTGAGAAACCAGCTTTAGCAGCAATCTCTTATTTTCCTTTCTTTTTTTTTTTAGAAAAAAAAGGGGGGTGGGCACGGCCCCTTCACTTATCAGTACACGTTACGGACGTGAAGGATATGGCCCTCGAACGATCTGGTCGATCTTGAGCTTGATCCAACTTTGTGCATTATTTAAGTCTCTGAGACATTTTCGTCCCAGAAGTCGTTTTGGTCAGAGTGGTTACCTACTCACGATACGTTTTGGGCTGAGGTCATTTTTTTCATTACCCCCTTCTCCCAGCATGGAGGTCTTCGTTTACGAGCAGTATGCCCTTGTGGCGATCGCGGTCATCTTCGCTTCATCACGCGGCCAGGAGCAGCTGCGGTGGCTGTCCGGTAATACCTCAACCTCAACACTAGTGATTGCTCTGCGAGTTGTAGGGCCGGAGAGGGGGGGTGACCTGCTGAGTTTCTTAATTTGGCAGCAAGAGACAGGCTGTTATTACTGGCTTCGGTGTGGTGAAGCTTATAGGTACTTGTTCATAGGATTGATAATGTAGTCACTACATATAGTCAGTGGCCTAACTAAAACTACATATAATTTTTGAAGGTCTAACTAAAACTAACTATAGTTTATAGTATAGTAACATAATAAACTAAACTAATAAATTCGTTAAAAATTGAAAACTAATCTGTTATTATAATCTCTATCCTACTATATAAGTTTAAAGTGTATTAAGAACTTAAATAAAGATTTAAACCTAATTATAGATT
>MUZH01003241.1:0-10779 GCA_003012965.1 Juglanconis oblonga
GGGTGAGTGGTGGGGATGCTGGTGCTGGGGTTGGGGAGAAGAGCAAGAGGGGAGAGGAGGAGGAGGGCGAGGGCGAGCCCGGAGAGGGAAAGGGAGAGACGAATAAGGTACAGGAGAAGGCTGAGGCTGTCCCGGAGCCGTCTGAGAAAGCGCCGGTGGCTGCTGCTGCTGCTGCTGCTGCTGCGGCGGCGCCGCCGCCGCCGAAAGCGAAGATGGGCTTGGTGGACTATGGCTCGGACGACGACAGCGGGTGAGGCATGAGGGTGAGAATCCTGGATGATNNTCTCTGCTCGCCAAGTCTAGAAAGCTGTGGCTGGTACCTAGGTACGCGCGTCCCGGCCGATGGACGACGACCGCCAGCCTTCAAGACCCAGAGATGATTGATTGGGTTGGACGCTGCCCTCCGCCGCATAGCAATCACAAGAGGCTCCCGGCCGTGCTTCTCACGTCAATTCAGACTGGAAGAGGAAGGAAATCCCGTGAAGAGGAGTGCTTGAGCCATTGATGCTTCTATCCTGTATGAAACCACTATGACCTGAACCTGAGAAAAGAGCATTCCCTCATGACCAGACCGACCATCCATGATGGCGCTGGATGCAAGTATATACAGGTGTCCATAACGGACAAGATATCGTACAGCCCCCCCCCCGCCTTCTTTTTTTTCTTTCCAAATCGTCCGATGCACGTTTTCCCCCGGAGGTAGACCGAGTGACAACTATGCACCCTATAATGGCACCCAAACTTATTCCACGTCTCCCACATTGGGTATCTTTTCCTTCTCGCCCGCAAACATCCCCGCGCCCCACCGCCACAGACTCCTCATGCTGCCCTTGATGATGCCCTCGATCTCCTCCTCCGGAACCACAATCTCCCGCGCACGCTGCTCGTCCTCGGGCTGCAGTTCGAATCGCCGCATGCGCATCGCGATCCGCGGGTCGAGCACTATCGGCTTGGGCCATATCTTCTCCTTCTTCTGTGCCGTCGCTTGTGGTCCTGAGCCGTCTACAAGCTCGCTACCCTCTGCGGTCGGGTGGGCGTCGGCGGTCTCTTGCTTCTTTTCCTTTGCGGTATCTTCGTCGGCCTTCCACACGCTCTTCACCCAGTCTGTCTCCTCATGCACTAGCGCTATTTGCTGCTCCCACTGCTGATCGGGGTTCGTTGAGTTTGCGTCGCCCACTTCCTTGAACTCCCGATACGTGCAGAGACATACGGCCGCGACCTCCCGTCCTATCTCATCGGCAAGGCGTCGCCTCGTCAGATACCGGTAGAGCCGCGTCGGTGTGTTGAGGAAACCCAGGATGTGCGGGAAAGGCAGTGGTGTCGACGGCGTCAGCTCCGCGGGGATGAGCATGGGCAGGTGGGCGGTTGCGTAGTCGTCGACCGAGTTGTAAGGCTTCGGCTGGATCGGCCTCTTCGGCTTGTTCTCCTCCTCACCCTCTGGGGGCTCCGACTCGGGAAGATCAGGCTGCGCGTGCGGTGGCGCCTTCAACGGACCCAGCCAGCCCTCATGTAGACCGCGGATGTACTCCTTCCACGTATGCCTGCCGATGACGATGTCGCCCCTGACGCCGTCGTACTCGGCTATACCATGCTGCCGCCGCCACTCCTCGACGAACTCCTCGGTCGTCGGCAGATCCTTGTCCTCGGCGGCCTCCCCCTCAGCAGAGCCGATATCAGTCTCGACCCGTCTCCTCTTCTTCCTGACCTCCTCGGCCACCACGGCCCTCACATCTCCCTGCTGCCGCCCCTGCCGAAACTCCCAGTCCAGGCCGCTCGCGGCCAGCACGGGCTTAACGTACTCGCGGAAGTGGTCCTGGGCGACGCGCAAGCCGTCGCCGGGCGGGGCGGACAGGTACACGGTCAGCTTGCGGGGCATGGCGGAGGGGTTGTTGGCGGGCAAGGGCTCTTTGGCCAGGTGGGCGACGGATCGCGCCCAGCGGGCGGTGGCACGACGCTTCTCGCGGCGGTCGTAGACGATGGCGGCGGTGAGGGTGCCCGAGAGGGTCCAGAAGATGAGCCAGTTGCGGGAGGGGAGCTTGCGCGGCAGGGCGGGGAGGCCCATCATGCGGAGGGCGGGGTTTTGGGTTGGTTTGGAGGCGGCTGGGAGGGAAGAGGAGGAGGAGGAGGAGGAGGCTGGAGGCTGTGGAAGAGTGTCAGTTATGTTTGGAGAGGGCGTTGTGGTGTGCAGTGTGGGCATTGGGGCCCGTGGAGGAGGAACTCACGGGTGTTGCTCCCGAGGGAGTAGCGGGGCTGTTGGGTTCAGCCATTCTGGCTGGGATGGTTGGAAAACCACTCTCGGTGATATAAAAATAGGTAGGAAGAACTAGGAAGGAAGAGCACGGCAGTGCCTGGGCCAGTGCTGTGGTGGGTTCCAGGGCAGATGGCGTGTGTAGAGGCCGATGTCCAGAAGCTGATGTCCAGAAGCTGATGTCCTAGCCAAAAAAAAATCATGATGCGCCCGATAAGCGGCCCTGATAAGGTTGGCTGATGGGGCGGGCCGAACTGTACGGCGGCTTACCCGACCGCACATACCGACCTCGGGGAACTGTACTCCCGTATATCTCATTGGGAATTATACACGTATAGATTCCTTGCTATATGGAATCCTTGGCTAGATCTTCCTCGGCCCGTCAGTAGTCGTTTTGCCACTTATCTGAGTACCCAGCAGATACTTTTCAATTTGATCTGCTCTTGTATGACTTTGCAACGATATATCTGCCGAAAGAAGGAAAAAGAAAAAAAGAAAAAAAAAAGAAAAAAAATAGGCAGATGTAATCAACTAAGATTCAGCTAGCTGCTCATCCCCCCTGAAGTGCTGGCTGGCAGTTGAAAGCATGGAGGGGATGGGTGCTCCCCTATTGGGCAAGGAAGGCCCTGACAAGCGTGGCTCTGAGGTCACTAACACTGCAAAGTACAAAGTACTTTGTACAACCTTGTACAACCCTGTTCAGGGGTTGAAGGAGGGCGTCACAGAGCAGAGTCTGGCCCTGGATGACATACAGACAGAGGATAGAAAAAGTGTTGAAACCCCTTTCCCCAGTAGCACTGGTGCATTGCCAGGTCCAACAGTCCAACACCCAGAATCATATACTTCTGGGAACTGCACCGCACTGCACTTGGTAGCTGAGCTTGTTGAACAATCCAGGTAAGGAATGTCTATGTCTATGTCTATGTCTACGTCTACGCCTACGCCTACGCCTACACCTACGCCTACTCCCCGCCTACCCCTCCCCGACTATTTCCTCCACGATCTGCCCATGGAGCCCTGGAGCAAGCCACTGTGTGCATAGCAATCGACTACCTAATTGACTTTTATTTCTTTCAGGGACCGCTTCCACTCCCGCCGACCTGCCGACCTGCCGACCTGTCAACCTGCCAACCTGCCAACCTGCCAACCTGCCAACCTGTGTCTTGCTGCTCTCTCTCCATCGACAAATTTCCCACAGGACTTCCCAACCTGATCAACCTGTCTCTCCCACCTGCAAACTCCAACTCCAAGTCCAAGGTACCATCTTGAGATACATTCTGCACGGGAAGCTGCACGGGAAGCTGCACGCACAGCATCAGAATTGGACCACAACCTCAGCACATGCTCATTCTCCCTTCCTCTATCCCTCTATCCCACTTTGGGCCCTACTTTTTTTGGCCGTCCTTGGCCCTCTCGCTTGTCTCACCGCCGCCCACAGCATCTTCTGGTGGGATCCACTTCCAATCAACCAAAGGTTGCTATCGTCGTCTGGCATTTGCTGGACCACACACTTCTGCCCCACCGACGTCGCCCCCTTTCCCCTCCATCTGCCACAAGACCCTCCCTTTCCTGCTCCGTGCTCAGAGCGTCACTCACTGTCTGAGCACACGCGACCAATCCCACCCAACAATTCCCTTTCTCGGTCCGACCATTTCCACCGACGACTGCATACCATGGACAATCAGGGGAACAGGCTCTATCTGAACATTGGAGGTCAAGCTGCCAACATCAACAACCGCCTAGGTGCTGCTCCCACCGACAGAGCCTACCCAACCACCCCCTCCACCTTCCCTCAGCCTGTATATCCTCCCACTGCAAACCACCAGCACCCTTTGTCTGGTGCCCCTGCCAACCAACAGTCCCAGAAGCAGCAGTCGTACGCGTACGGTCAGCAACAAGGCGGCTACTTTCTGCCAAACCAGCAGCAATCTCCCGCCGGCTACCAAGGCCAAGCCATGCCCTCCCATCACACGGACTTCGCCCAGGGCGGCTACCGCTCCAATACCCCCGGCGCCAGCAACGATCCGAACACTGGTCTGGCACACAAGTTCTCCCACCAGAATCTCGGAGGAGCGGCTCAATCCGGTGGCTATGGCTCCAGAGGCCCTCCCCCGCCCGGCGCCCAACGCCCCCGGACCGCTGGTGGTGCAGGCCAGGCCCCTAACTACAGCTACCTGAATGCGCCCATGCCTGGCCAGCCCGGAGCGAAGCCCTTCTGTCCCGACTTTGAGGCCGCCCCTGAACGGAACCCGGACAAGTTCGGCTCCAATGCCAACAACAACCAGAAGAAGTGCTCCCAGCTGGCCGCCGACTTCTTCAAGGACAGCGTCAAGCGCGCGAGGGAGCGCAACCAGAGGTAAGATCAGAATCAGCACTGGAAACTCCGGCCCGGCTTGTGGGTGTGTGGGACGACCAAGACTGACACAGGGCATCCTCCGACTATAGGCAGAGCGAGATGGAGCAGAAATTGTCCGAGCCGAACCAACCTCCCGCGCGCAAAGAGCAGATCTGGGCCACCGGTGGCCGCCGCGAGGGCTCTTACCTTCGTTTCCTGCGCACAAAAGACAAGCCCGAGAACTATACCACCATCAAGATCATCGGAAAGGGTGCTTTCGGAGAGGTCAAGCTGGTGCAGAAGAAGGCCGACGGCAAGGTGTACGCCATGAAGTCCTTGATCAAGACGGAGATGTTCAAGAAGGACCAGCTGGCACACGTCCGAGCCGAGAGAGATATCCTGGCAGAGAGCGACAGTCCTTGGGTTGTGAAGCTGTTTACCACCTTCCAAGACTCCAACTTCTTGTACATGTTGATGGAGTTCTTGCCCGGTGGTGACCTCATGACTATGCTGATCAAGTACGAGATCTTCTCGGAGGATATCACGCGCTTCTATATTGCTGAGATCGTTCTCGCAATCGAAGCCGTCCACAAGTTGGGCTTTATTCACAGGCGAGTCTTCCTTGCGGCTTAAGCAGTGCGAAAGTCCTCCCCCTTGCTAACGCCCAGCTCAGAGACATCAAGCCCGACAATATCCTTCTTGACCGAGGTGGCCACGTCAAGCTGACTGACTTCGGTCTGTCCACGGGCTTCCATAAGCTCCACGACAACAACTACTACCAACAGCTCCTGCAGGGCAAGTCGAACCGACCTCGCGACCGTAACTCTGTCGCCCTGGATCAGATCAACCTGACCGTGTCGAATCGCGCCCAGATCAACGACTGGCGACGGAGCCGACGACTGATGGCGTACTCTACGGTGGGGACACCAGACTATATCGCCCCGGAGATTTTCACCGGCCACGGGTATAGCTTCGACTGCGATTGGTGGAGCTTGGGAACCATCATGTTCGAGTGTCTGGTGGGTTGGCCTCCATTCTGTGCGGAGGATAGCCATGATACGTACCGCAAGATCGTCAACTGGAGGCAGAGCCTGTACTTCCCGGACGATATCACTCTGGGCACTGAGGCGGAGAACCTGATCCGAAGGTAAGGAGCCGCCCCTCGCCGTCCTCTATCGAGCATGCGACATGGGAAAACCCAAGCTGACTCCTACCTAGCCTCATTGTCAACACCGAAAACCGTCTCGGTCGTGGCGGTGCACACGAGATCAAGAGTCACGCATTCTTCCGCGGCGTGGAGTTCGACTCGCTCCGTCGGATCCGAGCTCCGTTCGAGCCGCGTCTTACCAGTGCTATCGACACTACGTACTTCCCTACGGACGAGATCGACCAGACCGACAATGCGACGCTGCTTAAGGCCCAGCAGGCACAAGTTGCCGCCCAGAAGGGCGAGGCCGAGGAGGCGCCCGAGATGAGCCTTCCCTTTATTGGATATACGTTCAAGCGCTTTGACAACAACTTCCGGTGATCGCCTCAAGACTGGCGATCTTGCTGGAGGATCGATCTGGCGCGGTGAATGTTTTGGTGTTATGAACGGTGCGGTGCGGTCGCATGATGAACCATCAAGCCGAGAGGCTATACCGCATTTGTGTGTTTTTGTCTTATCACATGTCCAGCTCTTTCGCAAACCCGCATTCCTTGTTGCATTTCAGCCCCATGGGCCAGTCATATTGAAGGGGGAGGGCAAGCATGCTGCAGGTTATGGGACGTAACAAAATGTCGGAATGTCTTGGGATGAAGAAAAAGGAAAGAAAGAAAGCATCAAGTATGTGGTATTTAGACGGACGGGCTCCGGACTGAAAAGATTGAGAAGATGAGATGAGGTTTTGAGGTTTTGAGGGAAACATCACAGCACACACACTTCAATCATCAGCATGAGCATTGAAAGACAGTTTATGCAAGGCAAGGCGTTGGATCAAGACACATTGTATGTTGACAGTTACAGTCACAACTTAAAGTCACAACTTAAAGTCACAATCCCCGGACGGGCATGGGATGTTAGAGTACTAGGACAAATCGTGTTGGTAGATAGCTGGCATCCGAACTGGTAAGTCAGGGGATGGTGTCATAAAGGGTATCTTGAATTTTTGTTCTCTCTCTCTCTCTCTCTCTTGTGTGTGAAGCTGGTTGATTATGTATGGCCGCTTTTACCTGGTCTGGATGGGAATGGGTGGCGGTTTGTGTGTGGTTCTCTTGACCTCCTTCGTACGAGGAAGGTTAGCGTAGAAATTTGCAGACCCTGGATTGTGTCAGTCAAAGGTTTTGCCGTGTTGCGATCTTGATGTCCTTACAACTGGCCTCGTCCATCCGCCTCTCTTAGGTACGCGTCAGCCCTGCGGGTCAGGGCCGTATGCTGCTCTTGCACTCCTACATGACTCCCGACTCTATTCCCGTGCCGTCGCACGCCTCGTGCACATTCTCCATCAATCGTATCAATCTCTTCCTACCCGCCCCCCTAAAGGCGCAAGCAAGCTCACCTCCGCCCGCCCAGTCCAGGCGCCGCGTTGAACCTCTCCTCCCTCTCCGTCATGAACATGATCTGGACCCAGAACTCGCGCGCATCCGGGTCCCAGAACTCGAACTGCTTGTCATCCCGCTTGTCCAGCTCCCGGGCCTGGATCTTGAACCCGCACGTCTCGTACGGCTCGGCGGCCACGCAGAGGTACTGGAAGTCCCTGTCGGCCTCCTCGACGCGCTGGCTGAAGGCGCTCATGATCTGCCACTTGGGCGTGACGTCGCGCGCGATGTCGGGGAACTGCAGCTGGAACAGCAGGCCCTGCTGCTTGGTGACGGGATCGCGCACTTTGGTGATCTTGTACCCGGGGCGACCGATCTTGACGACGTTCCTGCGAGGTCCACCGCCGGCACCACCACCACCACCCAGACCGAGAGCGCCGAAGCCGGCGCCGACGACGCCGACGGGGAGGCCGGTCTGCGGGTCGAGGGCGGCTTTCCCTTCCTTCTGCTCCTTGGCGGCGCGGCGGGCCAGGTTGGTCTGGTGCTTCTTGCCCTGGGTGTGGGCCAGGTAGGAGCCGTCGTTCTGGTGGACGGTCAGGCAGAGGCGGCACTCGAAGGAGCCCACGTGGTTCTTGAAGAAGTAGGGGTCCTTGTCGAGGTCGATGGTCTCGAGGGCGAGCTTGCGCAGGCGCTCGCGGCGGTCGGCGTTGGTGGCCGAGTGCGAGGCGACGCCGCCGCCGCCGAATTTGGAGCCGGCGCGGTTTTGGTAGTCCATTGTGGTGGGTGTGGATGGGAAGTCGGGGGAGTATGAGGGTGGTGTGTTGTGTGGCGTGGTGTAGTAGTGAGTATAGTGGAGGACTGGTTTTTGGCTGGAAGATGGTGGTGGTGGTGGTGGTGGTTGAGGTTGAAGCTGAATGTCCGGCTGGCAGCGCGATCGCTCACGGCAGGACCCTAACCCTTGCTGGCTGCTGGACCCGAACCCTGAAATGCTGTGGGATTCTCACGATGCCCGTCCATACGTTTCACCTCCTTCCAGGTCTCCCCGGTCTCCCCGATCTGTGATCAAGTGCGGGACTGTTGGGTGATGGCTCTGTTACCTACGGCAATTGTATCCCATGGGGAAGTAGTCAAGGAGGCTACCGAAACATACGGCACTGGCCCTGTTCTCCTTCGCATAGGGTAAGTCGTCGAGATCTCGTCGAGATCTCGTCAACCACCAGTTCACCACACGATCTTGGCACTCACACAGGCATCAGCAACGGAGGCGCTGGTTCGTGACTCGTGACTAAAACTCTTGGTCCAGCATGAACCATCTGTTCTGACCAAACGACCAGGCGCCACGGGGCTTCTCCAAGCTCTCGCCGAGGACTATCTCAGCACCCTGGCCAAGCAGCGCTCGATAGAATGGTTGTGCAACCACTCCCGGAACACCCAGCTGGCCCTCCTGCACGGGCACGTCGACGTGGCTCTCACATATGAGCGCAGCCAGGAGGAACTGGCCGCTTCCGAGGGCTGGTCACACACCGCGGGGTGCGTGATGCACGACCATTTCTGCCTCGCGGGACCCGTCCATGACCCAGCGGTTGTGCGAGACGCCCCCTCCCTGGCAGCTGGTCTTGCGCGGATCGCAAAGGCGGCAGAGGAGGAGGAGGAGGAGGAGGCGGCGGCCTTGTTTCATAGCCGTGCTGACGCCTCGGCGACGATGTGGAAAGAGCGCGGTCTCTGGCAGGGCACGGGGCTCCGGCCGTGGGAGCATCTGGGCGACGAGCCTTCCGTGTCACGGTGGTATCAGACCAGCCTTCTGTCGCCCGCAGAAGCGCTGAGGAGGGCTGATGCTGAAGGCGCATACTTGCTAACCGACAGGTCGACGTTGCTGCGCCAGGTTTCCCTTGGCTGCATCTCGAACACGACGGTGTTCTTCGAGCCGGACGCGGAGGACCATGTGTTGATGAATAGCTGCTATGCGCTGTGCTCACCCACAGCGTCTCCAGAGACGAAGGCTTTCGTGGAGTATCTGCTTGGAGATCGGGCACAAGGCCTTATCGAGACGTACGGGAAAGAAGAGGCCGGGTTGCCATTATTTGCTAAGAGGGCGGATGGATTTGCCAGGACCAAGTTGACCGGGGGCAGACCGATTGATGGGAAATGGGTGGCTGTATGAAGCAAGATGTCCGGCATGAGAGACGTTGCGCCAGAACAGAGATCCCGTCGGAGGAAAGGGCCTCAACGAGCCAGGAGGGATAAGGACCCAAGGGAGTGGTATTCTCACACTCGGACAAAGTCACGATGCCTATCCAAAAACGCGGCCACGCAATCCACAAACCTGTCCAGCTCCTCCTGCGGCGTCCCAAGCACCAGCGCATACACCCCCCGCTTCGTGGTCCAAAACCCCTGCTCCATCATCTCAAACCAAAACAGCTCCTTGAGCGTCCCGTCCTCCTCCACGCCCCTCTGCAGAGCCTGCAGTCCCTGCTCCGTGAAATGCGACCCCAGCACGGCGCCCACGCCCGTGAAACACATCTTGGTGCCCTTGGTCACCGCGGCCAGCCGCGCGCGCAGCCGGGAGCCCTGGGCGTTCAGAGCCCTGCAGACGTCGGGCGTGTAGATCTGGGTCAGCCCGGCGTGGCCCGCGTGCATCGCGAGCGTGTTGTTGTTGAACGTGCCGTGGTGGGCGAGGTGGAACGGATGCATGGCGCTGGGCCGCGGGTCGAAGACGGACATGACGTCTGCTCTGCCGCCGAAGGCGCCGAAGGCGAGGCCGCCGCCGAGATACTTGCCCATCGTCTTGAGGTCGGGCTGCAGGTCGTATGTCTCGGCCAGGCCACCCGGGGCGAGGCGGGAGGTCATGACCTCGTCGAGGATGAACAGCACACCGTTCTGAGAGCGCGCGCGCACATACACATACAAAGGTCAGCCCAAGAAGAAAAAAAGAAGCAAAAAAAAAAAAAAACCACCCCCGGCCTGCCTGCCTGTTCAAACTCACCTCCTTGCAGGCGCTCTCAACGGTCTTCAAGAACTCCTGCGTCCCCGGTATCGCCCCGGCGCTCCCCTGCATCGGCTCCACCAGCACGGCCGCGACGCCCTCACTCTCGATCGCCCGGCGCGCGCCCTCGCCATCGTTGAACTCGGCCACCAGCCACTGCTCCCTGTCGACGGTGCCCGTGGCGGGCTGGCCATCCGCGAACGCGAACACGCCCCCGTGGTACCCGCCCGAGAAGGCCACGACCTTCCGCTTGCGCGTGAAGGCCCGCGCGGCGTTGACGGCGTGCAGGTTCGCCTCGGTGCCCGAGTTGCAGAAGCGCACGCGCGCGAGGCCGAAGCGCGCGCAGACGGCCGACGCCAGCACGTGCTCCTGCGCGGTGGTGGCGCCCAGGTTCAGGCCGATGGTGTCGAGGACGGTGTGGATGGCCGCTTTGATCACCGGGTGCGAGTGTCCGTACAGGCCCGCCGTGAGCTCGCCTACCATGTCGGTGTATCTGCGCTGGAGGCTTCAGTTTTCGTATATCCTCTGTGTGCCCCCGCCCCCTCTCTCCCCCCCACCCAATCTACTGATGTAGTGAGTGCTTCTCACCCGTGTTGGGGGGGGGGGTGGATAATTACTCACACGTGACCGTCTTCGGAGGTGACCTGGTACCCGTCGCCGCACCTCATGCACACGGGAAAGGGGAAGGTGTACATC